>KZ807569.1:335323-351541 GCA_000696205.2 Oncopeltus fasciatus
AGCCCTGATGATGGCTTACTAGGTAAGCCGAAACGTTGGCATAAATAAAAATATTACTCCAAATTTTGGTGTATATTTTTTCTTCCTGGCCGAAACCCCGACCATTCTCACATGATATTCGAGACGGCCAACTAACCATCAACCATATAAAAGATATTCTTTGTTTCATTCATAAAACAATATCTACTTGGGCATAGATAAAAGCAAATGACAATTTTGCCCAAAAAAAATATAAAAGTTTCTAAAGCTGTGATGTACAGGAACATAATTGCTGTTAATAAATAAAAATACCTTGATCTCTTGTAAAATTGAGATGTTAACACTTTTATAAATATTTTAAATTATAAAAAAGTATGTCAACTATGTCAAATTAAGACAGGAAAAACAATTCATAGTTGTCTTGCTCTAAAGGAAAACAAACTCAATGAAAATAAGAAGTAGACGCCAACCAGTAAATTGGTCCAATCTGTTCGCCTTTGTTTGAGTTCGGATTTCACGGCTTCTTTGCCCGAAGGGTTTTGCACCAGCTCAGGGTAATTTTAACGGTAGTTTACTGCCCTAGAAAGGCGAAAAGGAAAAGCCGTATCTGGCGTCCAAAGGGGAGGAAAAAAATGCTTTGAATAGATAGCCATCCGATTTCGGCCTGACAGCTATCTGGTATAGAAATTACCGGCAGGGAAAGTGGAATTTGCACTGGCAAGAGCAAGAGATTTCCCTCTGGGCAATCCTGCTATTCACTGTCAGGCCGCGAAACAAGTTTCAAATAGATTTCTTCAAATGATCTCCGACAAAGAAGAGTGAGGACCGACTTGAGTATTACGGCCTGTTCCCATGGCAGATTTGTTGTCACTTTTTCGGTATATTTCTCTGATTCAACCGACCCGACACCAGAAGCGACATGAAATGTGTGTTATTGTCTGTGATAGCGCTCTGCAAGTCACAAGTTTCAGTTGTCGTACTAAAATTTGGCAATCAATGCAAAAGGAAGAAGGGTTGGACACACCATCACCAGGAGTGGACACACTACCTCAGCTGTTGGGTCAATTAAATAAATGAACTTTTAAGTGTTTCAGTCTCACGAGCCCTTGCGTCCTACTTTTTTTATGCAAAAATTAATGAAATTAAATTTAACTATTATACCTTCTATTATCCGTCTTCATTGGTTTCTGCAAACCATCTTCTGTTGTAAGCTCTTTCGGAAATGATCCATCCTCGTGGCCGAATACATACGTTCACTGTCACTGTCTGTATTCAACTGCAGTTGTAGTAGTATTCGGCCACGAGAATGGACAATGTCCGAAAGCGCTCGCCAACAGAAGATGGTTTGCAGAAACCAATGAAGACGGATAATAGAAGGTATGATAGTTCTATATTCATTGGTGGTGGAAATAACCTTTTAGTTTATTTACCTGAAATTATATTTGTTTGCCTTTTTTTTAATATGTACATGAAACTTATCTTATTGCCAATATAATAAAGATTTATGCCTATTTTTAATAAGTTTACAATAGCTATAAGGACTCTGTCGAGCATGGAGAGATAAAAAAACATTAAAAATACAATCGAAAATATAAAACAAAAAATTCAAGATTAGACGTTCAATTATCCAAAATATTCAATGGAGATTATCTACAAATGTAGATATTTATATAATTTTATGAATTATTGCTGTAGTTGAATGAAACATATTTAAATTAATTAAAAATAAAGAATGAAACGAAAAAAATTAAATTAATGTGTATACACACAAACACATATTTAATAAGCCCTTTTGAAATTAGACTTATAATTAATCACAATCAATGGATCAATACACTCTATTGACCAAACGTTTTTAATATCAAAATTAATTTAATATTAACAACTAAAGTAAATCGCTATAATTGAAAATTTATTTGTTAATGTAGTGGACAATCTATCTTAACAGTGTTATCATTATCGATCCTTCGTGGATGTAAACACTGTTGATTATCTACAACTTGTCTCGGCAGAGGAAAGCCGATTGAGGCTGTGGGAAGACCACAAGTGAGGTGGCCTGTGTGTGCTCCCCAGACGACGAGACGTCAAGGACAGAGAGCAGTTCGCCGGGGTACAGCACCTAGAGGTGCGCCCACTGACTCGCTTGGTCGCCACACCGAGACGGGCCTTCCTGTCGGGGGGCAGAGCACCAGGCTTGCGGCCTGCGATACTTCATCTCCCGTGCCTGAGAGGACCGAAAAACCATTTCATTAATGACATTGACCTTGTCAAAACTAACTATTCCCAAAACAGCTTCAGTAGACGAAAGTAAACGAAACTTGAGTCGAACGACTGAACGGACTGAAAAGAATTCAGCACAATCAACCCATTCCAGAATACGAGGGCTGTGCACTATCAAAACCCTTCACCCAGACTGAGAGATGAGTTCTGCACGATATTCATAATATTTGCGGTAAATATGAAGGAAATGGAAATGGAAGTTGGATATTGTCAATTGTTGTGATCTATTCCTATTGGAGAAGGATTTCAAACCTAAAGTTCACTCTTCAAATCCTTGGGGGAAGCTCAGGGACGTACCATTGCTACACCACTGTGTTTACCAATCACTTTTCAAAGAATTGTCATCAGCTGTCGGGAAGTGTTACATAGTATCTTCAAATGGTCTACACTCTATTCTCTCTCCAGTCTGCAGGCTGAGTCCTCCACTAAATCCAAACTGTTACAATGCACCTATGTCGAGCAAGATAAAAAGTCCTACTAGAATCCGTAAAAGTTTACAATGAACTGTTTAGATTAGGTCTGTAGGTTTAATGGCAATCAAACAGTTCTTCTTTTTACCAACGCTTCGGACTGAATTTCTGGTCTTCTTCAAGACAACAAAAAAAATAAAGGGGTGTTTTTTTTCGTGAGACTGAAAATTTATTGAACAACTAATTGACTAAGTAATTATTGGATTTTATTATTTTATTTATTAAAACTTTAGATAAAATATTGAGTCTTCATCATCAGTCATGGTTTATTACCTTTAGTAACTATTTACCATGATTTATATTTCGTAATTAATTTTCGAAGAAATTTATTTTTATTTTCTAAATACATATTAATAGCATTCGTAAAGTTTACTTTTTAAATATAAATATTCTACATAATAAACAATATTTTCTTTATTTCGCTCGCCATCCTTCCACAATAAATAATATCCTAATAAAACATAATAATAAAATCTAACATAATAGGTGTTAAATCCAATTTCCAAACAATATATATAAATATCGAGAAGTCGGGTATTTGTAAGATCAATTTAGGTATATTTATTTACAACTTTATCAGACCTTTTCTTTATGTCAATACTAATTGCGAAATATGCTTTCTCTAAAGAAGATAAATATCAAATTTATTAGATATTTTCTATGGATCATGATTTTCTCAATTTACTATGGGAGATTTCTCTTCATTTCCAAAGAGGAATATCCCCTGATGCAATTCCACAAATGTAGGAAATTGAAGAAGGAGCACACTATTAATGTCCCATTAAAATGGCATTAGGGCGATCTACACTGCCTTCTGTCGGAGAGTTTGCGGCGATACGTTATTCGGCGAGTCGCACTTCCCCCGGGATGGGAATCAAATCCTTTCTGACAGACCACCAGCAGTGGAAACGCGGCCGATTCTGTTGTCGGAAGGACAGTAGTGGCACAACTTACCTCAATTTGGGAATGTGAGAGAAATTGCATAGCTCTATTTGCATTTTATTATAAGACATAACTTCTTTCTTTGTTGAAGCTAATCAAGATTACAATAAACGTAAAGCAAGGAATACATAAAGACCTCGATAGATTTTATGGACTACAAGAAAAGTCTTGCAAACATTCAAGCATTTTGCCTCAAATGCTTCTTTCGAAACCTCACAGATGTTTAACAGTCTTACACACATTTTTATACGTAATCTGGAAGTTTTTCCAAAAAAAACAGTTGTCGATCCCGGACCAACTTGCCAAGACCTATGGCTTCGAGCAGAGGGTCTCATCTATCCGAAGGGTCGTTCCTTTCCCACACTTGTGGAAGACTAGGGCAAAGCCAGCCCTCTTTCAGAATGGAGTAGCACTCATAACTTCCGCTGGGACCCTGGAACTAACGACGGGGGACAGGTGAAATCGGACGTACGAACCAGGTATCTCGAGACCTTGGCACATGTCATCCGCAAGCCTGCACGCACGGCACGGTATATACTATACATGTATGTGTATGTGTGTATAATATAGAGAATCATATAATTACAGAAAAAACTCCTAGCAAGCCATGAGTGGTAAGTAAATGGCTATTCAAAATTTGAAAGATCTAATTGAATACTTTCATCGACTGAATACTGTCATCAACACTTTAAGGATTCAATTTCTCATCTGACAGAGATTCAGCACAGTTGGGAAAACAAACTTTCAGTCAGAAAACAGAAAGTAACAAGCGAAGAACGGAATCAGCAACAAGTATGAGAGGTCCTACTCGAGAGTTGAAAGTTGTCCAACTCGAATCAGCGTAAAATCCACACTTTTTTCTTATATAATACACTGAGAACTTCGTAATTTATAAAAAAAAAATATATATATAAGTAATGTGTGGATGTAGTTTGTTACGTCAGCAAAACATGTCCGTTCTCGCTTTCCAATAGTGGCGAATCATCATTTCCTTTGCACAACAACAATAATACACATATTAGAGACAATTTTAATAAATTGCTGCAAGTTAAATGGCTGGCGGTGGTTTTAGAATACATCCCAATTGCCCCCTACTGTATTTCCCTGTATAGTTGAAGATTTTATTTTATTTATTTAAAATTTTAGACACACACACACACACACACACACACACACGCACGCACGCACGCACGCACGCGCACACACACACAAACGGGAAATATATTACCATAATTAAAATTTAGTTGAAATTTTATTAAATATAATTTAAAGGAACCTATCACTCATTAGTGCTATACATATTCAATCTAATTTAATTGCTAAAATCATGAAGTGTTCAAGAAAGAAATTACAAAAACTTAAGTAACAAAAGTGTGCTAAGATATGTTTTTGTCTCCTTATTTAATTTTGTAAATGGAATATACGCCTATCTCAAAGACATATAATTGTTCTATAATCGTAGTTATTGTTAAAATTAAAAAATATTACCTATTCCTGCGATGAATCATAAAACTATTGAATTGAACTAACTTCGAGTGTTATCCTTATCGTGTTATTCACTATTAGCAGTCATAATGATGATAAAAATGTGACTACGATTTCTGTGAAAGTCATTTATCAAGTTTGATTAGAATCAGAAGAACGTCACCTCGGATTTGCAACCACTTTTTATTATTAACTCTTATGAGTTTTTTGTTGTTTTTTTTATTGTGTTGAACAAATTATAGTAGTCTTAAAACAAATATTTAAAAAAAAACTTTTAAAAAAATTTCACCAAGTCACAGAGTTAGAAAATCTTTTTCATTTTGAGTGAAAATAAGAGATTTAAAAAAATCATAATTTTTTAAGTTGAAAATTTAGTTTTAAAAATTAATTGTATTAGTTTTATTATTAGTACAAGGTAACTAATCTTTGAGAGTAGAGACGATGCCAAACTCTAAGCCAGAAACATAAAACTTTAGTCATAATTATTCAAATTGAATGAATTCAAAAGTGCCCAAAATATCTTTATATAAAGAAAAACTGCATAGGTAGGCAAGGGACAGATCTGTTACTAAGGAATCCGCCATCCGGCGTACGGGAAGGTGACACAATTGAGGCAATGTACAATATAGCGTCACGGTCAATGGAGAATAGCGCACCGGCCAAAGGTTAGCGAGTGTGATTGGAGAGCCGAGGAGGAAGTCAGCTCACATCCGCAGAACTGCATCGCGGGGAGTAGGCGTGAGGGAGAAGATGGACGCGGAAGTACGACACCATGTCATCTCGCATTACACTTCACATTTCGGGTGGTTCTTGTGTTGCAGAGAGACGGGCGACCGGACACGGCAGATCGCTCACCTACTTGCTATTGCTAGCCAACGGGAAGTATGAGCTGTCTCAAATCCAACCATGGCTCACGACTCTCTAAACGGATATATATCATCTTTACTCGTTAAAGCAAAACCATCTTGAATGGCTTAGATAAACATTTCATAGATGTTTAAATCCAATCACATAAACTGTGCATGATGAAACCTTCTAGCTTTTGCTCTAAAAGACAACTCCCATCTTCATATTACAGCAGTAAAGATATACCTCAAGAGCTATAAAATCACTGAATATCGAGAACATAACAACACATTAATTAGTCAATAAGTATGGTCATAAGGTAGAATTAGTCTACTTCAAGACAAACTTAAGTGTTAAATAAAAAAAGCCTTAAAGTATAAGGGAAAACAAATTTAATATTTATGTAAATGTAAAGAAATAAATCAAACTGAAGCTAAAATGTTTATTATTTATTAGGAAAAAAAAAACTAAAAATTATCGACCAGTGGTTAGTCAAAGATATAACGTTCAGTCCTGTTTTTGTTTAAAATTTTTTTTTTGTGTGTTTATTGCAAACATAACTGGTGCAAAATATAAGGAAAATATCAAACCAACTTTAAAAGTACCAGTTAGGCACAGGACATTCAAGAATAAACATCTAACACGTTCAATCGCATTTGATACAATATAATATTCGCTGGGAATCAATACTCTTACAGTAGAAAATCGCGTGTCAAAATGCCGTGAACATGAATATGATCGACTTAGTGATTAAAATCGATCGATGCGACACGAAACAACACACTTCGGAATAATCCTTAAATTCCAGGGCATTAAATTAATAGGGAATTATACGACAGAAAATGTCTTCAGATACACGCACACACAAAAAAACACTCATACGTGTACAAATACACACTTATATAAGGGACCGCTAATGATGCTTCCAGAAAAACCAACAGATCACAATCCAAATTTAAGTTCGTACATATTATACATATAACGCAATTGTTTACGTTTGACGCATATCTTACGTCCCGCTTGGTTATCAGATTAATAAAGCATGAGAAATCTGCTTAAATTACGTAAATCAAGCGTGAAGGATTCGTTTTGTTTGTTTTTTTGGGGGGGGGGGGGTGTTCTATTTGACAGAGTGGAAGAGACTCATTAGCACGTGAAATTCGACAGGGATATTTATTTTAAAGTATTTTGAAGGCTTTCAGGTCATACAATACTTAAGGAAGTTGGAGACAGTCATACTCCAAGTAACCTTAACGCTAAGGAATCTCAGGAGGCACACCTGATAAGCAAAATTAACAAGAACATCAAAAGGAGGATTCAGCAAATTCAAGGATAAGAAGTATGAGTAAAATAAATTTCAAACTAGAGTGTAACACTCATTCAGTTCATTAATACATATTTTTATACATACATATATTATACAGTTACATATTTTTGGGGCGAAAAAAAATGTTTATTAATTAAATATAAGACTATTTATAATATATTTATAATAATTTATATATCAAAAAAACTGCACAGTCAAAATGATGGTTGTTTTCAGAATTATAACTTCCATTAATTTTCAACAAATTTGCAAGTACTAATAGGATCGTTTAGGACAATAACTATAACGATACCACCAATACAAATTTTATTCTCCTTTTTTAAGGCTTTTTATAATATTTGCTACGCTTTGGAATAATTTTGTTTTGACATAATAGTCAATACACTACAATGGTGGTTTAGAATAGAGTGGAGATCAATAAAGGATAGAGTGGAGAGCCCCAATCATTTGACCATAAGTGCTTGCGAAAGATAAAAATGACAAATGGAGAGTTTTTTGACCGTAGATATTATTATTAGACTATTTTAGTTAGGGTTCAGTTAAGGTAGATCCAAAAAAAAATACAAATTTAAAAAAATACCCTTTTTTTAAATTTGTATTTTTTTTTTGATCTACCTTAACTGAACCCTAACTAAAATCATCAAATAGTTAGATTATTTACTTTGGCACAGAAAAATAACAGTTATGTTGGACAGCTTGAATCTGATCATTAGAGAAAAGCTTCAGAAAATGAAACCAAGAATGTGAATCGGGCGCCGAGGAAGAGTATTTGGGGAACGATTAGTGGGAACAGTTTCGTTGGTACAAGAGAGAATTGTCTGTGCGGGTGTGAATACGCGCGTGCGTGCTTGCCATGTATGTGAGTGTGTGAATATTGTTCAGCACCACTGGCACCCATGACCAAGCTGTGAGGTATGAGCTGGGAGGTACCCACACCCAAAAGCCATTAACACGAAGCACACAACAAAACAAGACATCCAGTTTCAAACAGCCCTCAAGATTGGAAAGCTGTTATGACTGGAGTATGCCCTTTCGAACCTTCAACAACCTTGTAAACATTACGAAGATTCAGTAGACTTTCACGCGGATCTTCTGTGCAACACGCAGGGGCTGCGTAAACCAACATGTTTTGTTGTAAACCTTGTTTCATCGGTAGACATAATAGCAATTAATGTTTAATTATTAACACCACTGAGTGTAAAAAGATACAACACTGATTCTGGCTCTAGACTGACCGGGAAAGGAAAAGCGGGTGAAGTAATCAGCCGGCGTAGTTATGTTCGTAGATATCTTCCATAATAAGCACCACTTTAGTTTTTGGTCTTGTATACATACATATATACGCGGAAGTACGACACCATGTCATCTCGCATTACACTTCACATTTCGGGTGGTTCTTGTGTTGCAGAGAGACGGGCGACCGGACACGGCAGATCGCTCACCTACTTGCTATTGCTAGCCAACGGGAAGTATGAGCTGTCTCAAATCCAACCATGGCTCANTATAAGATGTTAACATATTGGTTTAGTTCTGCACTCTAAGTTTAGTTGACCCCTGCCGGAGGTCTCTCCATATGTCTCTATCGCCCTGACTTACAAGTTAAGTTGAAACGTTGGTTATAATAAAATAATTACCCAATAGTTTTTGGAGAATTTTATTTTTCTGAATCTGGTTAAAACCCCTCAAAAATTTCTCGAGCACAATACTCGATGGCCAACAAACCTCCAACCATATAAAGACTTATTAATTTTGAACAAATGTATTTTTTGCTTTTCATAAATTATTTTTAAAGAGTTCCCTCACAGTAGACATGTAGACGAGTTGGATATCCTAGAATGTGTGTTTACCTAATGTAAGTTTGTTTGCCAAGTAAACAATCAAACATTCCCAGATACTGTGCGGCACGTTATCTAGCAGCCACAGAATTCCCCTCTTTTAAGAGCTATTATTAAGTCAATTTGCCATGGCATTGTAATACGAATTGCTATTCCTTGTTGTCGTGGAATTCCCCGGGGACGGTACAATAATTAATACCAATTGCCAGGGAATTGACGTCGGGAACGGAGAAAAGTACTTAGAATGTATTGTTTAACTAAATGTATCTCCAAGTTTTCGAGAAAAATTTAAATATCTAAAGTTTCTATTCTAGAACTAACAATCCCAAAAACTTATATGAATAAGAGCTCTTACGCCCGTCTGACTACGTCCCATAGAGAAACTCCAATTTGAATTTAGTAGAATACTGAAAGGAATATGACATCATACTCTCATCCCATAAGTAAATAACAATTCTCATTTATTCATTCAATTTTATATCCATTTGAATGCCACTAACGAAGTGCCTTTGAAATTTCCTCAAATGGCATTTCGGGAACGGAGGCAGAGTAATAAACCCAATTTAGCTCTATACGTAAAGACTTCAGTATATAGAAGCAATGAAATATGCATATGTAATAAATTAAAAAGTATCTTAAAATAAAAAGAGGTGGGAAAATAAAAAAATTCCTTATTTAGAGGATCAACCTATATCCGAGCTTTTACTAACCCAAATATAATTATTATGAAATTATATTAAATGTTTCGACTGGATTGGCATATCTAAAGTGAGGTGTATATAATCAACTAAACCATACTCTCTGCCGACATATAGGCTATACCTAAACGTTGGATTAATGAAATGAATATTCCTATTTTATAAAACTTTTTTATTTTGTCTAATGCCCAAAAATAAGAGAGAGAAGGGTCAACTAATTTCATCTAGATATCTGAAGTTATATATAATATTATATAAAATCACTTCTAATAATTTCTTAATGATCAAAAAGTCCCTCATCCAGGAGTTGCGTAAGTTAAGCCGATTTCCCTAGTTTCATTAAAATGGGTATGTGAGTAATTGATGAGAAGTATTTTATACGTTGAAGAGAGCAAGGAGTGTGCGGGAAAATCACAAAGCCTGACTCTAGACTGGCCGTGAAGGAAGGGTGGGGGAACTTCTCGCCCATCGAATACTCTGTCATAAAAACCTTTTTTTAATTCTATTTACTTGCATTTGTTGTATAAAATTAATGTGGGAATAAATACCACAAAAAATTCAATATATTTTTTTTTTTTTTATATTTCCCATAATAATGTAAAAATGTAATACAACATAAATTTTGTCAATAAGATTTTGCTCTTGCTATGTCTTAATCACTTTTTCTTAACAACAATAAAAACGAAGAAATTAATAGTGTAAAAATTGATCTTTATCCCTTTAACTTTTTGATAAAGTATCATTTTGAATAGTATCAAAACAAATCAATGCAGGGGGGCATTCCGGAGAAAGACATTTTAGCAGATTTCCTTTCACAGCTATTCACATTGGTACCATAACGTGACTTTTGAAAAATAACAACAAAATAACAATGGCTCTGCACCAATCCTGCATTGGAAGAACTATAAATATGATTAATAGAAAATTTTTGTTTGGGTTCAGTCAAGGTTGATCCAAAAAAATACATTAAAAAAAATGTATTTTTTTTTGCAACAAAAATTCTCTAATAATAATCTCTAATGTCAAAACTCGCCATTTGAACTAAAAAATGAATCATCAAAATTTCACTCACATATAAATATATATATTTTTAACTAGATCGGATAGCTCCCGCAATATTTAAAATAATGAAACCAAATTCAGTATTTAATCTTATTTATCCATACGCTCACAAGAGTTTATTGATGGTTGTAATCGATTAATTCCCCCACTCTTTTTCCCCAGTCAGTCTAGAGCCAGGTTCAGTGGTCTTTTCTTTTACACTCATTGCTATCTCCGGCTTATAAATTAAAAGGTCTCCATTTCCTTTTAGTTTTATCCATCTTTAATCAAACATGGGAAATATTTGATTATTTATTCACAAAAAAATAATAACAACGAATTCAGTTTTATAATTAAATTAATATATCATTTTTGAAATGATCTATTCAATCACAACTTAGGTAAAGTTGAATGGTTTTTTTATTTTTATTTATTTTTTTTTTTTTTAACCAAAACTATCATGAGTTTCAGAAATCTGCGTGTTTTGAGAAGCACTGTAATAGTGCCAACAGAAATAGTGGAATTTGTTGGAGAGGTAAACCTGTTCAAAATAACAAAAGTCATAAGGCACAAAGTCTGGCTATTATAGAAAACAAATGGAATGAGAGAGGTTCTCATTCTACTTGACAGAGGTCGTCCAGCGATAGCATTGTTCCCATTGAAGGGGGCTGTCTCTGTTGCAGACTAAGTGGAAGTGGCGCGGAAAACCGATCCTCCAAGTGCTGGTGGAATGGCGTCTAGCTGGATAGATAAAGGCCTTGATAATTATTCCGTTCTTTCTCTAGCCGGGTGCCGGCTGGCGAAGGACGCCGCCTGGAACCGGTTAGTGGAGAGACTCCATCTCCAGGCACCATTGCGAGAGCTCCGGCCTCCTTGTCCACTCAGGATGTACGTACAGTACTCCAAGAACGTCCGAGCCATCCATTCGACTCCTAGAAGATTTCTCTACTTTTAATGGCGTGTCAACCTTTGGTCATTATTGCCAGGTTGATATTTTCAAGAAGAAGAATTTCTTAGCAATAGGTTATGGTGAGGTATAATGAATTGTTAACGCGAATAGTTATGATATGGATGTACATAGTAATTTATTTGTACTAAAAAACTATGAAATTTATAAGAAAGAAAATATCGAGAGAGAATGGAAAAGAAGCATTCTGAAAATGCACCTAGATAAGATTTAACAGCCTGCCCTTTTTCAGAAAGTTCATTACAAAGTCGATGACTTTATCGTCATCCAATGGAATTTCGTCGAGTTCAGAGATGGACACAAAAAAATGGAGTTACGTAAACTAAGGATATTTCCCATCTTATACAGTCAAGGGTATATATATGACATAATCTGAGCTTGAATGTCGGAGAGGACAATAAGCGTAAAAAGTAATATCAATAAAGGCTGGCTCTGGAATGTCCGGGAGGAAAGAATGGAAGATTTTATTTGATATTATATATTAAATAAAATTTAACAAAGATCAAAGGATATATATCCTTACAAAAAAATAAAGAGCAGGTTATATTAAGTGAGTTGAACTAGGACAAAATAGCCGAAATCGCTAAATTATAACAAATAATAAGAAAACATTTATTAAACCAATGCTAATCTTCTCGGGTAAAAGGAGAAGTGATCTGTCCCAAAGTAACTCTTGAAACTGAAATAAAATTTATAAAAAAAATAGAATAATAAAAACGAGGGAAGAGGATGGTTCGTGCTCAGTTAAGCAAATCGAAATGCCAAAAAAAAAAAAAAAAAAANAAAAAAAAAAAAAAAAAAAAAAAAAAAAAAAAAAAAAAAAAATTAGAATGATAACGACAAACCAAAGAGGATTATGAAATAATAAACTGCCTGTAGGGATGAAACGTCATTTTTTGCCACTAAGCTGGGGAGGGAAGGGTTTATCTAACCGCCTTAACTGAAATCTGAAAAACAGTATCCCGACGGCTGGAGTGGGGCGAGGGGGGAGAGATGAAGAGATAATCCGAAGAGAGAGTTAGAACAAAAGACTAGAATGAGAGAGATAGATAGAGAGAGAGGGAGAGATCGGTGTGAGAAATCATACCCAGAGAGAAAGAGATGGATATGAGAAATCATATAAGAAAAAGAAAGAGAGTACCGCGGAAGAAACAGCGAACAATAACTTAATGAACGGAAGTTGTGGCTAAGTTAAAAGCAGAGAATAAATACATACCTCTATTAAATCAATGACAAATCTACCACAACTGTGGGGTGGAAATATCGGGAAACCATGATAGGAATTAATAGGATAATTAATGACAATAGCTTTGGGCACAAAAAAGAACTCTGAATGTTTTCGAGATGAGAGATGGGTAGGTAAAGAGAGAAGAAGGGAGAAAATCTCAAGGTGATATGAAAGAATATGAAATATGAAATAAATAAGGCAGAAAGAGGACTTAAAATAACGAATGTAATGAAAGACAAGGGGAGAAAACTGCATCTCCAGCAATAACATAGATTGCTAAAAAAGTAGAGAATAAAAGGATTAAAATGAAAGCTAGAAGAGGAGAAAGTATATAGGAAAGAATAATTTGGATAAGGAATAATGGAGTTGAGAAAATGAGATCAGAGAGAGCAGAGCGGTAGGAAGAATGAAAGATAACATCATATAAGAAATGAAAATGGAGTAAGTCAAATGTTTTAGAAGCATACCAAAACTGAAGGACCAGAAAATTTTAGGATTATCCAGTTATTTAGGAGACAGATATTAATGTATATATATTTAGGGAAGGCAATGGAGATCCTTCGATAGTAAATTGATTAGAAGACATGATTCACATTCAAGCGCTAAAAGTAAGGTCCCGAAGCATGGCCATACGGGGGCGATGAGAGACGTATTTGAGACTCTCATTCAGGTACCTGTGGAGTACTGGATGGGCTACCGACAACAAACGCTTTTATAACCCAAGCAACTGCTCTTACGACGGAAGGAGTCATAAAAGTCAATCGCCCAGAAACTAAGTAAACAGAGCGAGTTCCCCATGCCCAACGGTCATTAAATATTGCAATTAATTCAACTAATTAACACAATTTTACATTGAAATTAATTACATTATATACATTATTAATATAACTCCATTTTGAAATATAATTTCATTTAAATGAAATAAGGTAGGGAACTTATATAGCACTACCTTATATTTTTATAATAAATTGAGTTTAGCTAGTTAATAAACTGAAAGTGAGACAATATTCTAAGATGATTTTAGTTGGGGTTCGGTCAAGGTAGATCCCAGTCATGGAAATGTTAACTTAGGGACAGGACGTCCTCTCTCATCTTCATGATAACCCTGAAGATGGCTTACAATGTAAGCCGAAACGTTGGCAGATAATCCTTTATTAAAAAATACATTTTTTAAATTTGTGTTTTTGGGATCTACCTTGACCGAACCCCAACTAAAATCATCTTAGAATAATATCTACGGCCAACAAACTCTCCTTGTGAGAGAATATTGTAAAGCCTACAGTAAAAAAAAAATTATTTTTCAAGACATATGACAAATGGCAGGTAACATTGCACATTAACTTCCCCCCTCCTATTAGACTTGTCCAGTTAGATCCGGAAATAGTATTATCATTCATTATATAATGCTAGATAATATACCCTAGAAAAACATAGCTTTAAAAAGTAGTTTTTATGACAACATCACAAACAAGTTCATTCCTCTGAGGTGGCCAAAATGGGGGCGAGTAAGACAAAGGTAGGAGATAAGAAGCCACTGTCTGACAGCGAAGATATTCTGCAACGTCGGCACTATAAAGATTGCGTTATGTAGGTCTCTTTAGAGTTGAGCTCATTACTAAAAACAGGTGTTATGCAATTTTCTTTATTTATATATAATATTTGAGAAACAAATAAGTAGATAAACATAAATGTGTTTGAATAAAAAAGTATGTAACAAACCAATGTGTTCTTATGAATAAACTCGAACTAAAACGTTCAGTGCGAATATATATTGAGAGGGAGTATCGTTAAAATAAGAAAAATAAAATATATGCTGATTAAATTTTAATAAAAAATGTCCGGAGGCAGGCTACTGTGAGGTTATCGTCAGTAATAATCAATTGTTTCTAAAAGAAGGAATTTTGGAATTTACCATTTCCAGGAGGAGGTTTTTAAAGGGTTATTATCACTACCAATGAATATAGAACTATCATACCTTCTATTCTCCGTCTTCATTGGTTTCTGCAAACCATCTTCTGTTGGCGAGCGCTTTCGGACATTATCCATCCTCGGGGCCGAATACAAGTGTTCAGTCACTGTCTGTATTCTACTGTTGAATACAGACAGTGACAGTGAACGCATGTATTCGGCCAGAAGATGGACAATGTCCGAAAGCGCTCGCCAACAGAAGATGGTTTGCAGACACCAATGAAGACGGATTGCAAAAGGTATGATAGAAGGTTTTTGATTGTAACGGAGAATATTTTGACAAATAAATGTACTTATTTTTTTTATTTTAAACCGTCATTGTAGCCGGCATTCTCCATTCTCCAACGGAAACACTCTCCAGCATGCCATACTCCGGACTTTGGCAACAAGTACTCGTCTGGGGAAGGGTCGAAAGTTTGTGAGTGATCCCCCCCCCCCCCCCCCACTGCAATGTCGGAGATCGCAGCGGGATAAATGTGGCTTCCGGTGTGTTTCACTTCCTCCAGGCTGTGTTTCCCTAACGGGGCACCTCCCCGGGAAAAGTACCGTTACCCCGGGGGGAGAAATGAGAATCCAACATCCCTCTAAAAATATTCACGTGACCAATCGGGGTGAAAGTTGGTTTCTAGAAACTACTCCCTCCTTACCCGGACAGCAAAACAATCCCCGAGCTACGTCGGCGCACATTTACGAAATCGCTATCATCCTTCTAACCAGACACTTGTTAAGAAGATTGTAAAAATGATTGCTCTTTCAAATACCACAATAGTAAAATAAACAGAAATGTATAACTAAATAATTAATGCAAGGGAATAGAACAAAAAAAATCTATTTGTCCCAGCCAGACTCGAACCTGGATCTCCTGCTTTCCGGGCCGATATGTATATTATATGAAAGATGAAATATCATTTCTATAACGATATTAAGAACACATATTCCCACAATATTTTGAATATCTCGTGTACATAGGCCAGACAATACTGCTCAATCAGAACCAGAGCATTCAGCGTTAACAATTTTAATTTTTAAAACATGAGAATAATTACACGATTTTTAAATTAAAATAATATGAAATATTGGGAAAATATCTAAAAGAAAAATAATGAAAAAATAATAAAAAAATATGACGTAGTAATCATCTCTAATAAAACT
>KZ807569.1:355382-368222 GCA_000696205.2 Oncopeltus fasciatus
TGGGAACTAACGTTTATATATATATACAAATTATACTACCCATTACATCCTAGAATTAAATACAAAGAGGAAGCACCTGTGCTTGTTGACTCATTGAGTCACATTATTGACTAGATCGTAACTCGTAATGTGTGACCTTGTTGTTCAAGATGCGGTGAGTTCTCGCATTCTGCAGGAGATTTTGTTGTCCCTGAAGATATACAATTTAAGGAGTTACCTGACGTTTGGTCCAAAAATCGATTAAAAAATCTTTAGTAGGCAAAAAACCTAAAAAAATGTATTTACCTCTCTTTCAACTACTTAGGAGAAGCATAGTGGGATGGGCTATTTATAAGGTAGCAACCCTATTTTAAAAACCTATTGCTGCGGGCAAGCTTTCATTTCGCTTGGGGTCCCGAATAGATCCTTTCGGCTAAGCCGGCCGCTAGTCCATGTTTCAAGTGTATTTCTGAATAGTACACAGGAGCTGCGTCATCTAGTAGATTTCTATTGCTTCATTACGAATTGACACAAAGAGTAAATGACGAATCATATCTTATAAGGAAGCTATTGCTGGCACACGAATCCTCATAAGTGAAGAATGAAAATACAAATTATCAAGTATCTACCTTAATAAACGGTATTTCTTAAAGTTTAATATTATGGTCACTAATCATTAATGAATGAAAGAACATTAAATGAAATTAAATTTTATTAAAAAAAAATCGATTTAGGACATTGCAGAAACGAAATAAACGTATTCGTAAAAATAATTTTAAGGAAAATATTACATTTTCAAAATTATGTTCTACCTCTAATCTTTCCCAACTGACTCATTCGGCTTCAGCTAAAAATTAATTAATTCAACCGTTTAAATAGTTTAAATAACGAAATTATTAGTTAAATGTTAAAACGATTGCGGATCGCCCATCCCTTGATATATACATTCGCAAGCATTTAAAATTTGTTTTTCCCAAAAAATATTAATTAATATAAAATTTGTATAGCAAATTGTGCGGGTTACATGTTTTCGATACACACATTAAATTCTTATTTCCTCTAAAGCTCCCTCCCTCCACCAACCAACCAATCATGGACCGAATTCAGCCAGTAACGAGCTCTCGTCAAACGGATTGCACAGAGAAGCTTAAATATCGAATTTGGTTTCATTATTTTAAAAACTGCGGGAACTAAAGCAAATACAGCCATTATATATATACATATATANTTACATTGTAAGCCATCTTCAGGGCTGTAGAAATACAATGTCATGAGAATACAATAATAATTGAAATTAGTATAATAGAGAATTGCAATAATATAATGTGATATCAAGAGTATGAATGTAGAAAGCTATGTAAGAGAATTTAAAAAACATGCAGAAAACAACTTCTTAAAGAAATAATAAAATAACATTAAAACAGTAATTTACCACATCTGTCTATCAATAGGATGTGTGTATGTGTGTAACGTATGAACTTTAAAACAGCTGGGCCGATTTTGATGAAAATTTCAGGGAATCTTCAGACACTGTGAAGTCTGATTTTTTTATTTTCCGTCTGCGGGCGGAGGGACGTGGCAAAATCAAATTTTCATCTTGAGAAACATGTGTTTCTTTTTTGATTGAGCCCATATCTACACCATATGTAAATAATTCTGTGAAAAAACTTTATGATAGGTATTCCATAAATTTTTATTTGAAGGCCGTAAATGTCGTTAAAAGCTCTATTTAAATCGTGTGATAATATAACACTAATGTTTGTTTAGGGCCAACAACGCCCTAAAAAAAAAAAAAAAATTGGCAAAACGAAGTTTGGCGGGTCCGCTAGTATATAGTAGTAGTAGATCATTGGAGGGCAATCAATATATACTCATACACATACATAAATAAATTTGAACGGAGTACTCTTTACGCTTTTCCTGGGCAGGATCAGTTGAACCCGTCGCCGCAAGTTACCAACGTATACCGTACTTGGTTGGACGAGACAGCTACAGGAGTGGCCACTACACTCCTGGCAGTGGACGGCAGCCAGAGAGATGGCAGCCAACCCGGCTGTAGGTTTTCCTACAGACTTGTGACACGGTGAACCCCTCCAGTCGGCCGGCGAGCTACCTGCTAGGGGAATGAGAGTCTAGGAGACTACAGGTACAACAGGTATCTCCAGAATACCAGACGGCATTTACGAGCTCGGAAAAGATCATTTTTTCCAAGTCTTCAGAGTCTTTAAGCAAGACATCAAAGAACCTCAGTTTAATTTATAGATTTAATTTTAAAATATATATTTATATAAACACTAGATGATTTAAATTTTACCCAATTTTATACATATTATTTTCGAAAATAGAAAAAATAATGCATTATATAAATTAACAAATTTAATAAAACAAAACTATTAGTTTTTATTACTTATTATATCATCACTTATAGAAAAGACAAGTGTATCTCCATTTAAACTTTAAAAACCCTTAACTAATTTACAACATGGTAACATGTTGATAACAGTTTATTTGTAAAGAGAAAATGAGCGAGATGTAAATAAAATAAATTACTACATTTTAAATTTATCTGCTTACATTACAGTATTTAGTGTTGTTGTCAGATGTAATTTTATTTTCTTATTTTAATAATGTTGAAAAACTTATTTTTTCATAACCTTCTTAATAAGCAATAAATAGTAAGGTAAAACTATAATAAATAAAAAATACATAAGAATTGAATGTTACAGTTTATTATTTATATTTTTATTTATAAATTTGTGATCTTTCAAGTAAATGGTTTCTTTCGGTTAAGACATAAATTATTATAATTATTAAAGATAATTGTAATAACACTAACAAAGGTATCTTACAAAGGTAGTAAAAAAAATTGACAAGATATGTTTTTTTTTTTTGGTATTTAATCCCACATAAATTTTGACAATTTGTAGTGCGAGGGAACAGAATAAAAAATCTAACTGTCCCAGCCAGGACTCGAACCTGGATCTCCTGCTATCCGGCCCGGTGCATTTACAATTTATGCTACCAGGACAAGTCTGATGTCCCTGGCTGGGACACAGTTAGATTTTTTATTCTGTTCCCTTGTACTAAAAATTGTTAAGATAAGTTTTATTGAATTTTACAATTTTTTATTATTATTATTACTGAATATTACTATAAATTTAGACATTTTACTGAAAACGCAATTATTCATATCAGTTGAAGTTTTTTTAAAATCATTAACATTTAAATAACNTTTATTTGTAAAGAGAAAATGAGCGAGATGTAAATAAAATAAATTACTACATTTTAAATTTATCTGCTTACATTACAGTATTTAGTGTTGTTGTCAGATGTAATTTTATTTTCTTATTTTAATAATGTTGAAAAACTTATTTTTTCATAACCTTCTTAATAAGCAATAAATAGTAAGGTAAAACTATAATAAATAAAAAATACATAAGAATTGAATGTTACAGTTTATTATTTATATTTTTATTTATAAATTTGTGATCTTTCAAGTAAATGGTTTCTTTCGGTTAAGACATAAATTATTATAATTATTAAAGATAATTGTAATAACACTAACAAAGGTATCTTACAAAGGTAGTAAAAAAAATTGACAAGATATGTTTTTTTTTTTTGGTATTTAATCCCACATAAATTTTGACAATTTGTAGTGCGAGGGAACAGAATAAAAAATCTAACTGTCCCAGCCAGGACTCGAACCTGGATCTCCTGCTATCCGGCCCGGTGCATTTACAATTTATGCTACCAGGACAAGTCTGATGTCCCTGGCTGGGACACAGTTAGATTTTTTATTCTGTTCCCTTGTACTAAAAATTGTTAAGATAAGTTTTATTGAATTTTACAATTTTTTATTATTATTATTACTTATAGCTAAAATTTAAAATACACCCAAATATTACACCTATGATTCCCATTTAATGCTTATACTTTTATAAACATTCAATTATATTTAAAAAATATTTTCTAGTTTGTAATTTTAACATTCATATAATCTTATTTAAACTCCAAAATACTTAAGAAATGGAGATAAGCATTTTTCTAGTGTTGAAATGAAATAATCTATGCAATTATTGTTGGAAGAAATTATTGCATTTTTAACCATACTNTTTATTGTTAATATTCATTAAATTTGAGTTAATCATTTTGTAAAAATATAAACAAATATTTCACATCTTTTGAATTTATTAGAAATTTTAAAACCAAATGTGAGTTATGGCAAAATCAATAATTTCATTGATTAATATGAATTTTTTCCAATAGGTATTTTGTATCTTGTCCACAAAATTCATCATTTTGTAGCCAGTCAGATCACATTAACAACCATAATAAATTAATTAGAATTTTGGGTCTTCAGAATGTGCCCTTAGCAGATAAGAAAATATAGGGGAAGAGGGAGGACTTACCTGTATTACGGGAAGAAGCGAGTGCGAGGAGGAGGGCGCTGACACTCCAGAGAAGAATCCTCATGGTGGCTCTCTCTACTCACAAGACACTCATGAAGACACACACAGGCAGAGGGGGCTTGTCTCAGGCGAGCGGCATGTCACAAGTACGCGGAGAGAAACACGGCTGGAGAGATAGGGGATTCTGTCTTGTGCACTCACTGGGACGCTCTGGGGCTGACTGGCTGGCAACGTCTGGCCACGCCGGCCGGTCTCTCCCCCACCACCCCACCGACGCCGCTACAGCTGATCCGAGCCTCCCCACAATGGGGTCTTATGTAAAAGTATCATACTTCAGTCCATCTTACATACTTAGATATATCATATTATGTATAATTATTATTTTATTCATGACTTCATAAAAGTTAAGTTGTACGCCACACCCCAAAATGTGATAATTTTGAAAAACTCGCTAATATTTTTTTTAAATCTTCTGAAATTAGATATTATTCTTAGATGATTTTAGTTGGGGTTCGGTCAGGGTAGATCCAAAAAAAAAAAACAAATTTAAAAAATGTATTTTTTAATGAAGGATTATCTGCCAACGTTTCGGCTTACATTGTAAGCCATCTTCAAGGCTGTAGAAATACAATGTCATGAGAATACAATAATAATTGAAATTAGTATAATAGAGAATTGCAATAATATAATGTGATATCAAGAGTATGAATCTAGAAAGCTATGTAAGAAAATTTAAAAGTTTATGAAAAACAATTTGAAAAATAACCAGTTTGAAAAAAACATGCAAACAAACAGCTTATTGACAAGAAAAATTTGAAATATCACTAAAGCAGTAATTTGCCACACCTACCTATCATGAAGATGAGAGAGGACGTCCTGTCCCTAAGTTCACATTTCCATGACAAAATATATAAATTTTACTTTTACACTTTTTGGATCTACCTTGACCGAACCCCAACTAAAATCATCTTAGAGTAAACTAATATCTTTCTTTTATTGTCCACAAATCTAAATCAAGAGAAAAAATTATCTACCATAATGCAAGTTAAATTATCAACAATTGTTGAAAAATTGAAAATGAAATATAATTTTCAATTGAGAGGCCTTACAAAAAAATAAATAAATAAAGGCTATAAAGACTGAAACTAAAAAGTGTACAAAATATTCCAGATCTGTGAACTTTGGGTGCCCGGAGTTCATTAACCTGCATGTATGTGCATATAGTTCTTCGTTAAAGTGTTTTAAGACAGCTCTGAGGGGCCTTCAGATATTGGGTACACTGAACATCAGTCTTTAATAGGGTTTTAAATTTTGGGCTGACAAATTGGCTTATTTGTAGGGAGAAATCAATTGTACCCCTTAGTGAATTCCTTCTCCCAATTACTGGATAGGTTAAAGGGGTCTGGAGCGCTGGGCAAGGAGGTCATTTACATTCTAATTATCATGCCCTCTGCTGAAAATTAACGACTCTTTAAAGGGACTTTAAAAAGTTTTAATAAAATATTNTATATATATGAAATATATATGTATGTAATGTATATCTACATAAAATTAAACACTCGCGACTGCGATGTATATAACAAATAAGAACAGAGACAAAAAGAGAAAATTTACTCATGTAAATTTTCCTTTTAAGTGTCTTCACTACACTCTTTTCTCCACCTCTTCTTATTTATTATTATTATACATGACAGGCTACATGACAATAATTTTATGAAACAAAATGAATTGTACAGAATCCAATAAGTAGTAAATAATTCCAGTCGGTTGCAATCGGAAGGGTAGTCCTCTCCTTCACTCCTCTTGGAGTACATAAAATTCCTGGAGCACATGTGTACGGAAGGTCAGGTTTTAAAGAGCGGTTTATCCAGGTCCTTAACCTGACTCTTGTCAGACCACTTCTTCATTCCGGCCAAAGAGCCAGCTATTAAATGGGTTTCATGATGAACAATTTTGTATGCTTGTGAGTATGAAGGAACTATTCCAGCTAGCACCCGGGTTTTAGGGAATCCTAACCATGCACTTTACAAAGGGTTAGCAATAAATCATTTTAGAAGCAAATCTACTTTTGGACTACCCCTTAAACTTGCTTTGTACAAGAATATAATTTATTATTTAAGATTGCTCTTTTTAATACTTAGCCAGTTTGAACATATTTCCATGAAGCTATTCATGATAGTATCATGGTATCATGGCTTTTAAAAAAATTCCTAAATTCTTCACCGAGATTATGTATATATATATATATATATATTATTTATAACACATGTGTGCTATAAATAAAATACATATTTATGTATATGGCATTTTTAAAATCATGTTTTCAGCTGCTCCATTGTAAAATGGTGTGGAATTGAAGAATTTTTGAAAAACACATCATATTACCATTAACAATGTAATATAACAACTGTAGTAATTGCACAAACTTTATAAAGAAAAAAATGTTAAGAAAATAAATCGAGTCTTGAAGTGAAACACCATATTCTTCATAAAGTTGAAGATTCAGGGCTTCAAGAGAATAACATACCAAATCCTTATTTGATTTGTTTCCTTGGTTCGTGACAAGGAATCAAATCCTTATTTGTCTGCTTTTTCGAAGCAAGGAGCTCCTAACTGTCAGACTGCATTTGTTCGTCTTACTTGTGATGTCTGTAATGTTTTGTTTATTAGTGCCTCTGTTTAGAAGTGAATATGTTCACGACCCTGTTTTTAGTGCCATAGTTAGTAAGTTGTTCTTCGTAACGAAGAGGGGAAAAATTCTACCTTTTCTTTGTTGATTGCTTTAATGACACCCCCAACTTTAAATAGATAAATGTAATCTTGAAAATTTGACAAGTCTTGCAACGACAAGCCGCGATATATATTTGTTTAATAGTTATTTCTTGTCTTGCTCTTGTTGGATTTAGATAGTGCTTTTACTGCATAGGCCCTGAGACAGATGGGCATCATCAAATAACTTTAATTAATTGTTATTATAAACAATTAATCCTCCCGATAAAATAGGATTTCGCTAAGGTGTTCCTTCAGATCTACCAGGATCTACTGCTGGCATTGGGGATTTCAGATAAAAGAATTTTAGGCAACATCGGAGTAATTTTTTTTTTGTTTAAGGATGTGCGCAATCCACCCCCCTTTCATCTATTTATTTCAAAATAAATATTCTCTTGGATTTCTTTCATTGTTCCTTGTTGTAGCTGATGACGTAAACCTATCGGACGCTTAGGATATGCTGAATGAATCTGATAACCAATAAGTCTTTGGCTGTTTCTAAATTCAAAACGTCTTTTTTGGACTGCCTTAATTTGCTGTTGAAGGTAATTTGCATGGTCTTTTACTTGAGGAATATCTACAGAATCTCCAAAGCTAATCAGACATAACAATCACACTCCTGAGCCGTGCTTTTACTTCCATTTATGAGGATTAGAAACTGTGAAGTTCATTATCAATTTCTTGTATTATATTGAACTTTCAGTCCAAGCTTTTTCGCTACATGTATGCCGTTCTTTTCTAATAATCTGGGCTAACGACCATATGACATCTCTGTGTGTCAGATCCACCAACTGAATGCTTAGTGCCCAGGATATGACCCTTTTACTTCCTCTGAGGTCTTGAGGAGGTTATCAAGATAAAGAGGAACGGTGATAATATACACCCTTCCCGGATGCCTTTCTTAGATTTATAAGCACTTGAGTATCACCAATCAGAACATTTTTATTAGTTTTAAAGACGTTTTATTGTATTAATTAATTTACTAGTTAATGAGCTCAATTCAAATTCACTGGTGGCTGAGTGTGAAAGGTTTTAAATAGTCGATGATGGCCGTGTAGATAGAAACTAATATTCTTGGGACTCTCGAGGATAATCTAGACCATGTTGATGAAGACTGTGCATGACTTGTGGCTTCTAAATGGATTCTGCTTCTTTCTCATTATATTTTTAAGCCGGTTTTTATATTCTGTTTATATTCATTACACAGATGCAAACCTTGTTAGTTGCACAGAGCTTGTCTATTCTCTCTAGTTATCTTAGCAAGGCAAATCTTGAATATTAACCCCATTCTCCTTCCACAGACCGATTGGAGCTGGGCTCCGAGTGTTTTCTGTGGGGCTCGCCTATGCTTTCAGGATCTCGGCTGGAATACCAACACATCCTGTTGATGTTTAGTTCCGAGGTGGGTAAAATAATTTCACACTTTGAAGGAGGCTCCTAGAGTTGAGCACCACATTTCCACAATTTCAACAACCAACAGTGTAGAAACATAGGTTCCCTTTCTAAGGAATCCCATTCTATTCCATCGGGTTAGTGATGCTGATTCAGGAGTCGCTGAATTTTCATCATCATCAGTAGGAGGTCAACATCATTGCTTCTAACGGGCTTTTAGAAGTTTTTTTTTTTTTTTTTTTTTGGTTATTCTATACAGTTTTCTAATGGGGTCCTGTCTTCCTATAGCTCTTTCGGCTTCCTATGGAAGTCTATCCATCGTATCCTCGTATCATCTGGACACTCTTATTTATTTATTTGCCCAGGAAGTTAAAGTTTAGTACCTTCAGCAGCTCACTTTCCGCTTCCCCGCACAATCCAAAGATCAAGTTTTTCTATTTCTCCATTAAGCTTCTCCGTCCAGGTAAACATTTTTTCGTCCCAAGGGCATTTTTTTCACTGCTTTGGAGTATTTGTTTGATTTTAGCCATTTCTTCTTAATAGTGCCCTAGATGTCAACTTAAACTAAGCTCTTCTCTTTTGCAAATTTTATTTCTGACAATAGTAATGGTTCTCAATTCTACGTAGCAATTGTTTTAAAGTGCTTCTAAAGATGTTCTACTTAGGTCGAAAGTGCTCAAACTTTTATTGTAGGAAATATAACTTGATCTTGTTATATAATACTTAATTTTATTTATTNTTGTGATTTTTATATATATATATATATATATATATATAATATAACGTGGAAAGTAGATAACTTTGTAACAGTTATATTTATGTCTAGCGAATTTCGAGAGAGTTCACCAATTGTGGATGTTTTCGCAGCAGATTGATCCTACCTACAGGAGCAACACTAAAAATAACAGTCAATAAAGCAATAAGGTGTACAACATGGATGACACTTTATAAATAAACAAGGACAGTGAGTGCTTTCCCCCACCACATCGATCAACCCAATACCATCCTCTAGCACTTGTTTTTTACCTTCTGTATTCCTCTGGGCTTTTAGTGCCATTAAACTAAATTATTCTCATTCACACCCTCCTTAATGAATAATGGGAAATCTGCTCCGTTTACACAGCTCCTGCATGGCGAACTTGTATTCATTTGAAGAGTTTTTATTTGCTTATTTGTATTAGAAAATATCAGTTATTGAATTGAAAGATTATTAGTGTAGTTCACTTGACTCATAATGCTAAAGTAAAAATATTCATTACTACGAAGTTGAGAAAATTCGCTTAGTTTACGCAGGTTCTGAGTGAGATACTTTCTAATCAAAGTTTTGCTTGTAGCAATTTAGTACAAAAATACGTCTATATAATGCGGTTCAATACAGCGACTAAAAAGTAGTTGTTTCATAAAAAATGTATCGAAGTTTAACAAATTTATAGATGACACAATGAAACCCGAAGCACAAAAACTAATTCCAGAAGAAATAGAAAGTAGTGTAATTGGGCTCTTAGGGGCAATATCTGTATTATTAATGCAATCCTCAGAGATTTAAGGGAGATTAGAAAGAGAAAAACTGAGATGATTAATCAAAAATATGTCATATTAATCATAAAAATGGAATCATTAGGAGAAATCATTTAAAGAAAAAATATTTATTAAAACTAACTATCCTCGTGGCGAACGAAGTGTAGGCGTAAGTATGTTCAACTCACGACTTGCTCGTTGTCTCCCTTGCTCTGCCGAAACGTTACGTGGGAGAACTGGTTTCTGTCTACATAAGTCACCAGGGAGCGCTAATGTCTCACATCGTGGGGGAGTTTTGAGTGTTATCATTCCCAGAGTGAGGACTAGAACTTTGCTATAGCTTGGGAAATGGACCTCTTTAACAGCCGAATCGATGAAATCCGTCAGGCTACTGGTGACAACTTATCTTAGAGGGAAAATCTTAGTTTAACCACTAGTTCTCTGAATTAAATGAGGTTAGAAAAGAAGAATCATCTGCCAGGTTAAGGCGAGCCTACACCTGAAGAACCTACGGCCCAGAAGCTACAGCGCATAGCAAAACAAGCAAAAAATACTTTTTCATACCATTTTTTATTCTTTAGTGCATAATAAATGTAAGTATTAAATAACATTACTCGAAAAATTAAAAAATACTAGAGTAGACAAATAGTGGAGTACAAGTTCACTACCAGTAGATTACATTAATACAATAGTAAAAGTCCATGAGAGCTGGTTTCCATTTGGTGAAATATATATTGATTTTTTTGAAAGTTGGTAATACATTTAATTAAATATTGTTTATGCTACTGAATGTACCTCTGAAAAATCTGTCTGTATTGTTGGCTTCATTGAAAACGCAAATCAATTGTATTGTTTTTGATAAATGCACATATTAATTTTATGAAATATGGTAGGACTTCAAGTTTTTCCAGTTTGTAAACAGGGCAAAATTTATCAGAGCGAGAAGATGATCTGGAACTTGACATTTGACTAAAGTGTTTTCTTAAACGCCAGTAATCTTAATTCGTATTTAAAGTAAACATAACTGGTTATCATATCATAACAGAACTTGAGAGGTTTTTTCTAAAATAATCATCTTTTATATGTTTTTTTAAAAATTATTTTATAAAATAAACAAAAACTCAGTAAGAAACCCCTAAATNCCGATCTATATTAACTTAATAATTTTATTTATTTATTTGAATCGTATAGGGAGCCAGAAAATACTATTCAAATAAATAATGAAATGTGGGATTTACCAAAATTATCATCATGACTTAAAATTTATTTAATTATTCTGCGAACACTTTACTTATTTCTCAACACTATAGGTGCTTTAAAGTAAAATACCTGGCTTTATTTGTCTTTATTCGGTCGAAATTAATCAATAATATTTCTCGAACTCAATTTATGAAATATTGAGTTATTTACATATTTATTCGCTTGGTATATAGGTACACAATAAAATATATTGTATATTTTACTCCGTTTTCCATATTATCTATTCAGTCCACCGGATATTCCATAGCATATTCTACATCGTATCCATAGAGAACCAAGCAGATCTTACTTTAAACATTTGTCCAGGTCTCCAGGGAGTCTCTGTTTAATTCCAATTTTCTGAGGGGGTGGCATACTTCGTTCTTGTAAGGGCACTAGGCTGTAAAGTGGAACGTAATTCTATTTTCATGCTTATTTCACGAGTAACTCTCTTCTGCTTAGGCTGGAATTTAATTTTAGAAATGCAAGAAGTAATTTCTAAGGACAAAGATTAAAACTCAGCTGTATTTTAAAATTTTATATAAATAAATTGAGTTATTATTTATGACAAAATGAAATTTTTCGTTAAAAATTAGAAACATATTTTCATAATTTTAAAATAAATTATTTATTATCTAATTCATATCAGTTAATTTATATATCAGAGTTTAAATTTTTATAGAGTAATTAAAAAATTAATTATTCATAACTGTTTCATGAATAATTTTTATGCCACAATTACTATTTCGTTTAGTTAATTTATTATAATAATAATTTTTTTTAAATTATTATAATTTTGTCATATGGTTGTAAGATAACTAATAAAAAGTTGAAATATGATAAGTTTTAATTTAAGTAATATATAATCTACACTTTTATTTTTACATTAAAACAAGATATACCAAATTTCATTAAGAAATACTAATTACATTTATAATGAAACTTAAAGCTCCTAGGCTGTTAAGTTTACAGTTGAGGTAAACTCTCACTACCACTTGTTCAGTTTCTCTGTAGAACTGCTAATAAATAAACAATTCTATGTTCAGTTTCATTACTCTTAACTAAATATGATGCTCGTTCAACTCGAACTTGAAAATTATATTGAAAGTTTGAACTCGCACTTGACGTTTCATGTAATCCTCCATTCCTAATTATTCTATTTCACTCTAAATGGAACATATAACTTTCTGAAAGTATATGAAGTAGACTCCCATTAAATTACCCCTGGGCATTCAGACTCATAAGACCAAGTTGGAAGATCTCACTCAACACTTATTGAACTACTAAACAAAACTCAGTTGGTACACATACACATGCCAATGGAGCTATGATTTAAATTAGCTACCATAGCATACAATAATACATTAAATTCAAACATTTAATACCTTTAAAAATCACTTTCAGCACATCCAAAAATCGCTATCGTATACTTTAACTACAAGACACCTCTGAAATTAAAAAACTTGCAAGTGATTATCTATAAAAAAAAAAAAAAAAAAAAAAAAAAAAAAAAAAAAAAAAAAAAAAAAAAAAA
>KZ807569.1:372212-382428 GCA_000696205.2 Oncopeltus fasciatus
TGTTGTCAGTCCAACTACAATCTTGTTTAGGAACGCTTTATTGACTCTTTCCAGTCCTCTTTTCTATAAGATATTAAATTAAATTATTTAAGTTAAATTGATAAGTGTTTTTTTTTTTTAAATATTATTAATGACCGCCCAATAGTAGGAGTGTCAAAGCTTTTTCCAAAGCATTTAACAAACTTCGAGCCTGTTATAATCAATTTTTTCTCCAAGTAAGTATTGCATAAATAATCAAAACACAGAGTTTAATTTTGATTTTGTTTTTTATTTAAGTGTTGGCCTTCCATTCAACCACTTAGGGTCATGTAGGGAGGGGCTATCTACAGGTTGCCATCCAATTCTAAACATTCGTGGCTCAGGACAAGCTTCTACTATTAAATAAAAGATAGCCCTGCGCAGGGTTATGAGACCCGAATGGATCCCATGAGCTACCCTGGTGCCCCAGAGTTTAATTTTTAAGGTAGAAATATTAAAATTAATATATATCTCAAGAATATCAAGACAATTCAGGCTAGTTACCATGATACAACTTTTGAAATTATTGAGAAATATCAATTATTCTATTACCTAGCAAGGACTACCTTGCCTGACTCTTTCTTTCTCCCTGAACATCAGGAACGCAAGGATGAAAGTCCTTGACTAGTATTCAGTTTCAAACCGGTCTGAGATTGAGTTCCACCCTCGCATGAGGATCTTCTTCAGAATAAGAGGAATCAATTAAATTTAAATCGATTAAACAAACCACCTAGCAAGAAAGGATCGAGAAAGATAAAGCACTCCCACAGTCCACAGGACCCATTCAGTCACCCTAGTGCCAGTCTTATTGATGTTATATTTTCTCCTCAAATATTTCTTTCTTATATTTTCTCCTTACTCTTTTCCATTTGTAAGATTGAATTATTATCTCCTTAAATATCGTTTTAAAAGTTACTCCATTGCGCCAATAGTGATTTTCTGAGATTACCTCAATCTGTCAATTAGAGTTGCGATTTTTGATCGAAAGGCACATGTGCAAATATTCCCCTAATATTATCAATCCTTTAGATAACAATAAACATAAATTACCAATTTCCTTGGTAAATGTGGCTTTTTATTTTCAGTGGCTGAAATCATTGTTATTTTGCTCTTCCTAATTAGTGGAGGCATGGCAAACATTAATTACAGACTACCAAAGGCAGTAGTGCCACACCATTACTGGTAAGCATACCACTATTATTGTATTATGATAGCATATTACTGTTAGGCAAATTGCTAAAAATATTACCTTTCTAATTATATTGTATATTAATTATAACACTAATATTACGTTACTCACATATTCCCCATATCTGGGGGGAGTCCCCCCATCTTGGGATTTCCGTGGAGAAAAAAAACATATCCTGAGCCATGGGTATTCAATTTTATTTTTCTGAACGATGTGAAAAAAAACTAAATTAAATAAAATACAAAATGAAAAAAAATTGTTGAAAGCAAAGGATATGCAAAACGTTGAGTTTAAACAAAAGAAAGACCAGATGAGTATTGACATAGTAGGTGTATACTCTTTGAGCAGTGTGGTCGAAGTGACGTTATTTATTTTCCTAACAATCGCCAACATCTTTACAAACAATTCAAAGTATTATTACATTCATTGCTATAAACTACTTGACTGATTCATGATCAAGAAGTAACTTTAAAAGTTATTTTAAATTAAATTTATTTTATTAATTTGATTTATTTAAATGATATATTAGTAGTGTACAAATTTGGATGGATTGCAAGATTGAAAATAAAATAATTTTCAAAACTTTTCCTCAGTTTGTCAAGTAATGAATCAAGAACATAAAAAATATTATTTTTTATTATCATTTTTTTTCGAATCCACCCAGAGTTGACGCTCGAAAGGAAAACGAAACAACTATACTCAAGTTTAGCAAGAGAGTTGTCTTCTGTGTTTTGAAGAAAAATCTGTCTCCGCCATTCCTTGCCTCGGGAGAGTTCATTCTCAACATATTGCTCAGACATCTGCACGTTCTAGAAACTTTTTTTTTTCCCCATCCGTCTACTTGTCTGAGACTTGGTTCTTCTGTTGATCCATTTTGTCTCATTCTCCCTCCCCCTCCCCTCCCTCACACACTTCCTTTCTCTCTCCCCCTCACTCCCTCTCTTCCACTCTCTCTCTCTTACTCACTCCTTTCTCTCTCCCACTCACTCCCTCTCTTCCTCTCTCTCTCTCTCTTCTCTCCCTTCCTTACACTCTCTCCTTCTCTCTTCCTTATCTCTATCTATTCCCAATCGCCCTCCATTTTCTCTTTCCTCTCAATCATCCTCTCTCCCTCTATCTACCCCAATCTTTCTGTCCCAATCAACCTTCTTCATTCACCCTCTTTATATTCCCACTGTCGTTTTTCGGACCTCCATAATAACATCCCGTCTACAAAATAGGCGTTTTTCTTCGGCTGAACTTTTATGGATTGCTCTTGCACTTAGAAACGTGAGGATTCCGAACAACATCCTCACTCTTTCCAGGGGAACGCTTACTCACTAGTTGAATTTCATGGAGTTGCTCTACGAGAAAAAAGTAATAATCATTTTTATAAATTTAAATAAAAAAAATTATTGTAAAATAAATTTACCTCGTGTATTCACATTCTTTATACAAAACATTTAAGCTTAAAATCTATCAAATTTTGATATAGAATTACCAGAGTTTTTCCATTGACCTAGTGGATTTTCCATAGTTCAATCTTCTATTGGAATTTCTTCTAATACATTTTGGATGAAAATGTAATTATTATTTAAATATCTAAGTAAATATCTATTTCGCTGCTCATCCTCCCTTGTCTAAATTTGGTCAAGTGGTGTGTATCACCAAGTATCCATGCAGTATTGAAATTGGATTGATGCCTTGTATTATTTTACATCTGACTTCAATGAAACTTATACACGAGAAAAAATTATTAATACTTTTGCTATTAAAACAATAATCCGTACAACAAATTATCGATTTTTGAGACTTCATTAGTATACGATAATTAAATTTTAATTAATTGAGTTTAATTTCGGATTTAATCAAACTTAAATCAGCTAATGTTTTTAATGGAATTTAGATTCGTGTAAAATTATACAATTTTGAAAGTTTTAAATTATTGAAGAAGTTGCAACAAAGAAGTCTAGAAGTTGACAAAAACGCAAATGAAAAAAAAACGCCTAATTTTTTTTTTTTTATCTTTTTTGTTATTCACATAAATTATTTTTGTTTATTTATTTAATATTCTTTTTAGATGTATAAAAAGTTTGATTGAAATTATATCTAGGTAGAATGTTAATATCGATCTATAGTATTAGAATTTGATGAGTTTGGAATCCTGTTGCAGGACTACTCCTCGAAAGTTAGCGTTGGATTCGAAAGGCGGCGCACCTCGCTCTTCACTTCTGATGCTGTTAACATTTTGATTGGCGTCAACAGTTCTCTGGGCTTCCATGGCGAACTTTCGAATAGGATTAGCACCTCTCTGGGCCGGAAGGCTGTTTGCGAGTCCCAGAGCCACTCACAGCCACCGACAGAGATGGCGCTGGGGTCGACGTGACGACGAGAACAGCCCTGCTTAGTAGAGACAACAAGGGTACTTCGAACAATTAATGAGAGGGAATAGAATAAAAAGTCTATCTGTCCCAGCCAGGAATCGAACCTGGATCTCCTGCTATCCGGGCCGGTGCACTTACCAGTTATGCTAGCAGGACGCGCTAGGTATCTCATTCAATTCCCTCTACACTAGCGAGAGACTAACCCACGAGAAAGGCGAGAACATCGTCTTGTACTCGAGGGAGCTGACATTGTCAAGCTATTTGTCGACTCTCGTCATCACCAAATAAAATATTTATAAAGAAAAAATTAAATAAAGTAAATGACGAGAGTCGACAAAATGTATGACAATGTCAGCTCCCTCGAGTACAAGACGAAGTTCTCGCCTTTCTCGTGGGTTAGGCTCTTGCTAGTGTAGAGGGAATTGAATNTGGTTGTAAGATAACTAATAAAAAGTTGAAATATGATAAGTTTTAATTTAAGTAATATATAATCTACACTTTTATTTTTACATTAAAACAAGATATACCAAATTTCATTAAGAAATACTAATTACATTTATAATGAAACTTAAAGCTCCTAGGCTGTTAAGTTTACAGTTGAGGTAAACTCTCACTACCACTTGTTCAGTTTCTCTGTAGAACTGCTAATAAATAAACAATTCTATGTTCAGTTTCATTACTCTTAACTAAATATGATGCTCGTTCAACTCGAACTTGAAAATTATATTGAAAGTTTGAACTCGCACTTGACGTTTCATGTAATCCTCCATTCCTAATTATTCTATTTCACTCTAAATGGAACATATAACTTTCTGAAAGTATATGAAGTAGACTCCCATTAAATTACCCCTGGGCATTCAGACTCATAAGACCAAGTTGGAAGATCTCACTCAACACTTATTGAACTACTAAACAAAACTCAGTTGGTACACATACACATGCCAATGGAGCTATGATTTAAATTAGCTACCATAGCATACAATAATACATTAAATTCAAACATTTAATACCTTTAAAAATCACTTTCAGCACATCCAAAAATCGCTATCGTATACTTTAACTACAAGACACCTCTGAAATTAAAAAACTTGCAAGTGATTATCTATAAAAAAAAAAAAAAAAAAATATGGAATTGATCACAAACTAGTAAAAGTCAAACTGTAGTCTGAAAAACAAAAACGAACAAACTCAATTTTAAAATTACTTTTCACAAGGAGCTCAAACATAAATACTTTAAAACTACATACAATAAAAGACAATAAGATGATTACATATACTCCAGAGAAAATTAAAATGATGAAAAATTTCATCAACGAATGAAATGTCTCTGAAAGACTACTAAAACTCCATCTGTTACAGGTCACATGCATCATCTATTCATCACAGCACTTTGATTAACCCTAGCACCAGTGATACCATACCAACTAACAGGTATTAATATTTCAGAAGGTATAATACCCATTAATATTCAAGACTCATACATTATTTCAGGCTATCATACTTCCACGCACATTATACATTTAGACAAATTAAACACTGCACTAAATTTAATGCCTATGTCAACAATTTTATGTCTCACAAACATGGGATACCAAGTTGGCTTAGTGCAACGAAATTTTGTTTTACATGTTACAAAATAAAAATTCGAACATTTTCATATTTAAAAAATATACTTAAAACCTAAAAGAGGAATTATCTATTATAGAATCTGCAATATAGTGGCTAACAAAAAATTTGGACTCTATATTTAATATATATACACACTATTGAAAAACTAAGTACGATGACATACTTTGAGAGGTAAATATGTATCCATCAACAACGAACTTGTTGACGAATTCAACAAGGATGTTCAAATTATATATGACAACAATACCACATTACAAAATTACAATTACAAACGTAATTGATCATCAATCCCTTTATTTGTATGAATACCTCATCTTATTATGAAACACAATTAAATTATTATTGATACTAGTCTAAAATTTTTGTAAATTAAATGTCATTTACTTTAGCATTTGGAGAAATTGGCAAATGTAGACGGCTCCTTATAAAAAAAAAAAAAAATCATCTATCATATTTTCTACCGATCACTCACTTCTTTATGTATAAACATTTCCACTTATTCATAAGTTCTTCTTTCGGGCTTGGCCATGTCGAAAAAGAATATTTTGCCGAACTTTTGCACATCCTACAATGGCTTTTTCAGAGCTGAATGCCAATGTCTCATTCTTTTTTCAGCCCTGAAGAAGCCATCACAGTCTATGCAGAATCTCGTAGAAAAACGCCTTTTTGACTCGTTCAAGCCCGCAATAAGAATCTTTGAATATTAGAATTTATTGGTTATTGTAAAATCAATCAAAATGCTACCATTATTATTTGATATCTTATTAAAGTTCAGTATTGCTCTTCATGTATTCAGCACTATAAAGACTGAGCTACACATAAGCGACATATTATACAATTATTATAATTTAGAGAAAAAGCGATTCTTTGATATATTTTTGGCTGTCAAACTTCCGAAGAACGTCAACTCATGCTTTAAAATAACATATACAATTGAAACAAATAGTCAGTTTTTTTTAGCCTAATAAATTTAAACCCGATCGAAATGTTTGTCAGTTGACATTTGAAATCTCAAAACAAGAAAACTTCTCATAACTCATAACTCATTACTTTTGACATCTTGCTAACTTGATTTTGTATTAGGAAATTCAACATTATAAAATTTAAATAAGATCAAATGAGTATCTGTGAAATTATAGACATAATAAAAAAAAACCGGCTTGTAATGAAATCTTCCTAAAAAATATTAAAACGTTTCCAAACAGGAATAACGCCCATTGATTTTGTCATTTTCACTACACTAGTGGAATAAACATAATAATTAATGATAATTCAAACATAGGTTCAAAGGAAATAATATATATCATTTTAGTTACTTTTCGTGGATTATATGTACTATATATTACAATTGAGAATGTATAAATGCCGAGTGAAAAGATGAGAGAAGTTGATTTGCCATCTTAACTGCTCAAGACAAATATCATTGGTGCATTTTTTCCTCATTATTACTTTAATGAGGTTCTGTGCATCCACGCAAGAAAACAGTCAGACAGCTCAAAACAAACCCTTTTAGAAAGCTTGTGTAGCCGTATGACAGATCTGAGTTCTCTGACACGTAATTTAACCTTTTGGGAGTATATTTGACGAATTCCAAGATCTGGCACTCAGACATGATGGCGCCAAGACTATTTTGACGTGAAAAAACATTCGATTGCTTTACCAAAATGCATCTGCTCAGTATCCAGATTTGCCTGTATCAGAAACAAGTTGGTACTTTCTATAACAATGAAATTGTACGACATGGCGTCCAGATATCCATTATGAGTCCGTTAAAGAAGTTCATCATATTTAAATCAAAGGTCTTTGGAAAACTCTCATCTACGCTAAATTCGATGTATATCAGGCGTCCAACATATATCACCCTAAATAAATAAATAAATAAATAGATAAATGTCATCGATGATATTCAATACTTCTCTCGGAAAACGAATCTCTCATTCCTCTCAGGTTCCGACTTACTGTCGGACTTCGATCCAGTCCTGGAGGTAACGCGTCACCAAGCAGGGCGTAAACTAATATACTTTCCTTGAGGCGAACTCTCTCGGCTGTCTCATGAACTATGTCAAGAGATACAAAATACTCCACCTTCTAGCAGAATAGTATAAAAACTCAATGACGGTTCTAGCAGATTTCTCAAAGTAAAATCGAGCTATTCACATTCGTATGACGAAACCTTTGAAAAATTTTATGTATATATGCATTACATACACATACACACATATAAGTAATATGTGTACAATAAAAACAGGAGGAAGAAAGAAAACACACTGACGATGGATGAGGAGCCTCCCCGAAAATTTTACTGATTGTAACTTTTTCTTTTTGTATATACACTCTTTCTCTCACCTGTTCGGTATATATATATATATATACTCTATTCGGGCTCTAGCGCCTACAATTTTATAATTTTTTATTTTTTGCAAACCATTGGATGAGTTCGTTAATAGCTAAAATTTAACGATATAATTTCTTAACTTTTGTTAAGTTATCGATTAAAACCTTTGATGACTCATTTTTCACTATTATTTTGATTTAAAAAATATATTTGAATATAGTTCTTCAAAATTCGCGGGCGAGAGATCCCCGAAATTTCTGCTCCTTGTGATATTTTCTTTTTGTGTGTGCACTGCACTCTCTATCCGACCTGTTCTTGATTGCTACATATCGCAGCCGCGAGTGTTTCATTTTCTGTGTATACTTTCTATATATATATTACCCTAAATTACAATTACCTACCTTTTGACCAAATAAACCCAGATTTATAAAAATATTGTGTAAAACTACACCATATTCCAGTTATATAGATTGAAAACATGCTAGATTAAGTAATGTCAGGGGACACTACTCGTTTTTCCCCCTCATTTTAAAATGTTTATAATTATCTTTTGAGATATTCTTTATGACTTTGTCTATTTTCCTAACAGAAAGAACTTCGATAATTATAATAAATGCAATAGTCATGTGTTATTACATTTTAAGGACAATAAATAAAACGCTTTTGACAGTCAAAGCTCGCTGGAAGTACAACGAATTTGATTTTTAATAATAATGTCACTTATATTAATTTCAATCGCATTTTAAAAATTTAAGTTAAATTTTAAATATTAGTATTGCACAATGCATTGGAATTGATTGCGAAGCGAAGATATTAGTTAATGAATATTTGTAATTAAACTCCCAATGCCATGAAAAACATTTATTGAGCTTATTTTGTTTAATAAATCATTAATTTTGCACTTATAACTTTTATGCCGAATTTATTGAAAACTGTGGCCTGTAAAGTGTTGACAAACACACACACAAATACATTTATATAAATTAGCTGCATCTTGTTGGTAGAATCGCAGAATATTTTTAAAAAATGTATCATGATGAGAACAACCTCAATATATATCATATGGAACAACATCAAATGCCTTCCATTTTCGCTAAAATGGATTTTAGAATANATATATACGGGTTTACTCTGAAACCCGTAATTTTGTAATAAAGAAACCAAATTCCAAGTAAATATAATATATCAATATCTACTTAGCTATTGTATAATCTTAAAAATTGGGTACAAATAGCTACCATTTATATATTATATAATTTTACAAATAACACATAAAAAGAATAATAAATAAGCTTTCAATTGTTAACCTTGAATGAATACATTTACCATGGCTGGAAATGGGTTAGAAGAACATGAGATATTTATAATTGTTATATTCATGTAATGTAATAGTGCTCAGACTTATTTTCATATTCTTTTTCATTCAAAAATTTATTTTAAAAAAAATTTTAAGGAAGTTAAATTTAAATTTACTAAATTTAATTTAACTTATAATGCTAACAACTTAATTCTTAATGAAATGGAACTTTTCTCTCTCTCCTCTCTTCCAGATAGTTTCAAGCCATCCTTAGCGAACTTGTCTTCTACTCCGATTTCGTTCTTCATTTTTGTTTTGGATCAAATTAATTATTTATTTTAGTCTATGTCCAACTTTTAGTTCTTTAAACTTACTCAAATACTGCAATGCGGGCTTCTTTTTTCTATATATATTTATAAAAAGATTTGCACTATCATAATATTTTGTACTGTCTACTATCACTAGTACACTTTGGAATAAATTATATTATCTACCTGTCTTAAATATCAAATTAAAATTATGTCCGATCAATATAGCCCGGTTTTTTAATGGTTTCTGTTAAACATTTCTGAATTTCGAATTTTGTCTTCTTAGCTGTAAGCGTTTGTTTTTGAGTTAGTTATCGCAAAGAATGTCCTCCGAAAGTTTTAAATACCAAATTACGTATTTTCGAAACGAGCTAATACAGCTACATTCTGTAGTCATTTTTATGACCAATTTCCTAGAAATTATTCAAAAAAGATGTTTATTTAGAATTTTATGAAGAAAGAAAAATAAATTTTATTCTGGGACATAAGTCCTCTCGAACAACAAATAGATCCAGCTGACAGTTTCGCTGATTCTGACCTAGTTGCAAAAATAAAAATAAAAGTACAAATAAACAATAGGCTAGTGATATAAAATATTTTGAACTGAACTATGACAATATTTGCAACTTATTTTACAAGTACGGAAATAGAAGAAATAAGTAATAAAAAAAATTAAAACAAGTTACAGTTTATCAGTTCCTGATACCAATTGTACAGAGAGGAGATGTTGAAATAGCTGGGGTTTAACAGATACGAGCGAGGAAGAGCGACGAATATTCAGAGGGATTTAGTTCCAGAGCCTGGAGGGTCTGATGAGGAAGGAGCGACTAAATGCAGCAGATTTGTAAGGGGGAGGATAAAGGTCGGAAAGTCGAGAACGGGTGGGAAGGGAAAGTACGGAGAATTTGAAAGTCAAAAGATCATAGTGGTAGTGTGGGGAATGGGGAAATATGACTTGATGAGAGAACCATAATTTTATTGTATGTTGTATACGCAACCGAGTGCGGCTGCGCTCACACAGACACATACATATGCGTAGGAAGATACCTTTATATATAATCATATATTATATATATA
>KZ807569.1:387266-399151 GCA_000696205.2 Oncopeltus fasciatus
ATATATATCATGAATTATAATAGAAAATAAGAGTAATTCTCTAAGATGTGTGGAGTTAACAGGTTAATATTCTCCACTGCCGATACATTTTATTAAAAACTTGTAAAGCCGATCTCCTTTCAGTCTGTAGCCTATCATGTTAGCCACACACTGGAGACTAAAGCAAGTGGGCCAGGTTTTAAGCAATAGGAGTAAAAGTGCTACAGGTAATTTTAGGGGGAGATGGCGGGAACAGGCGTATGGAAGAGAATCTAGATGGCTTTTCAAGTCTACTTAGCATGGCCTTTAGGGTCGAAATGAGGCTTATTTCATCCCCTTTGTTTAGGTTGTGTTTAGAATTCAAATGTGCTTCTGCCATGTTTAAAAGAGTTTTAAGAAGTTCTTATTCAATTACAGATTAAAATGTTCAAGTACGATTATACATAGGTCAAATCTACCTTCTAAAGAAGACAAACAAAATAAATTTATTTCTGTTTTTCAAACATCAATAATTAGTTGAATGTGGTGGAATATTTCGTTAAATTTAGCCAATTCAATATTAGTTAAATTGACGAATATTGAATATTTCGTAGATTATACTGGTGATAAAAATATTACGAGAACAGCCCACATTCTGGTGAAGGTGATTTTCTGTGTAATGGAAGTACAATTTGACATAAAATATTATTATTATTGAGGCCTTTCTATGTCAGAACATCATTTTTAAGGCCGTTTTTTTGTCAGGTCATTAAAATTTAAAATTCACAAAGAATATTAAATACTGTCGTAATTTCATAAGAAATATAATGGTCCATGACTCGAAATGGTGAACTCTGCCAACATTTTTTAAATGTGTGGATCATATGTCCTGAAGAATGTTGGAACATTTTTGAACATTCTCTCCCTGTCAACCTCTTAGGGTTATGAAGGGAGGAACTATTTACAGTTCGCTACCACAGCCTACAACTTCACTGCGCATGTTTTTGAATACAGGAATGTTAGAACAAACCTATCAGTCATCGTTAGTTTGAAATCTCAGATGTACCGATCGCTGATTGACTATTTCAATGTACCTATTCAGCGGTACAAGGACCAGTCAATCTACTTCGCGGTGTGTAATCCATAAATGGCGGTTTAGAGCCTCGCTCTGTTGTCCGAAGCGCTTCGGGAAAACCATTACGAAATCCTGGTTGCAAGGTCGCCGACAAAGAATCCGTCCGAGGAGACTCAAGCATTGCTACTTTGTGTTAGATTCTCGTCTTCAGCCAAAAGGTTCCAGTGTGGCTTATTGAGACATATAAGCCTGCCTCGGTTGTGTATTAATGATTTCCTAGCTTCATATACTTCCAACACCATTAATGAATATAATATAGATAATTAAAGTTAAAATACTCATTTATTCTATAACTGATTGTAAAATAAATAAAAGGAAGGTATATATAATATATAATTCAAGAAAATCTTATAAAGAAAACAGGCGGCTATGGGGGAACTAACCTGCCCGTTCAAATACTCTAAAACTCTACAGTATATAATCTATCCGCAAATCAAGTTGCAAAATCATTCAAATAATTCTTTTTAAGAGAGTGAGTTCTGAAAAGTTCTCCCGAGAATTATAATTAATGTCGGTTGATTTCATATTAATTGCAGGTAGTTATTTTATAATTTGAATTAATTTATGAAGTTCGTCTAACCTCTAGCTTACTTATCTCATAGCTTGAATATTAAGCTTGTAAGTTCCCTAACTGTTTCCTCCACTCTGTCTTAGTAGTATCCACTAATAAATTCAAACATTGAACTTTGATTAAGTCAAGACTTTCATTAAAGTCAAGTAGCAAAAGAAATTTTAATCACGCCGGCCTAAGTTTTCATTGGTTTAATTAAAAATTCCGTGAAAATTAGAGGTTAAACGTTACTGTCTGAGATCAAACTTTTTCACCGTTATTTTTTTAGTTAAAATATCTTATTAAGACTAGGAATGATTGTACTATGTTTTTTAATTTTCCTTAAAAATTAATAATTTTAAAGAAACACCTTATGTTTAGTTTTCATTGTATCATAACTATAAAAGTGGCACAAGAGTGTTCTGAATTGATAGAAAGCTGAGTGCTAGCTAACATTTCCTGAGAACAAACAATTATTTCTTGCCTTATAAATAATAATTATTATAGGCGAAATCTACAGAATTTCTTGAAGGAGAATTTGTTGATCGTCGAGTTTTATAAGGAGAGTATTATCAGGAATTCGGTCTTGGTAACTGAAAAATTAAAAACTAATTTGTAACCAAAAAAAATTATATTTCAGCCAAAGCTTAGGCCTAAATTTTAGGCCTTCATCAGAACTGAATATGAAAAAAGAAACAAACAAAAATAATATAGAAACATCTCTGTATGTCATAATCTAAGACATTAAAAAAATAAATGAAAATATAAAACTGTGTATATTGATTGCGAAACGATTACGATATTTTCATTTGTTTATTCTTGTTAGAATATGACTTATAGACATATTCTAACAAGAATATGTAGAATAATAGAATAATAACGTTTTTATACAAGAAACACAAGGGAGTTAGAATTTAAAAAGTCTTACTATCTCAGCCGGACTCGTATCCGGGTCTCCTACTTTCGAGCATGTATACTGACTACTGCACCACCGAGACTAGCTAAATAATCTCTCCAACTCACCGAACTTCACTCCGAGTCTAAACCCCCAAGTAAGATGAATATATCTTCGTATGCTCGATGGAGCTAACATTGTCGGCTATTTGTTAGACTCTCGTTTTTTTCCCTTATATTTATTTTTAAATAATGACTTTAGTTGTGGTATTTAATCCCACGTAAATTGTATACAAGAAATGCAAGGGAGTTAGAATAAAAAGTACGTGGTGTTGGAGAGATTATTTAAGAATGCATAATTCAGGTTCATATACCTTCCAATTTCAGTATATAATTTCAACACTCCATCATATAATTTACGAACATTATATAAAATATATATCTTAGCTAATTTCATGTTTAATATAAAATCAATAATATGAAAGTTTTTAAATTCGCTATTAAAGTTGAGAAAAGTTTTTCAAAAAGCTTACCACTAATAATAAATATAAAAAGTGATTTGAAAAAATATAATATGAATAAAAAATTAGGCTTGAATAATCTAAATAGCATACACAATTGTAATATGATTGAAATTTTTTTTAAAAACATTAAAAGTTATAAAATTTATGAAGTGAAATATTCATTTCATTATGACGATTACAATAATACCGAAGCAGAAAAGCAGTTACACAATAAAAGCCTCAGTTAATCTCTATAAATAAAATTTTAAAGATATTATAGTAGAATATATTTATATGAAAATTGTATTAGAAAGAAACAAATGTTAACTTCTACACGCTTAATGACAACTAATTACAATTTCAATACAAAATAAAGCAAATTGGAATTCGCGGATAAATTAATTCGGTGACCTGGGTTACCGAAGAATTTAACTATAATATGCAAGAGAGAAAATTGTTTTATCTTCATTTATATTTTCCAATAGACTGATATAAAAGGTTAAGTTCGCTTTTTTTTTTCTTTTTTATACGTTTGCGGTTGACAGGTGAAGTCACCTTTGTTTTCGTGAATGAGTTAAATACCCAAATGTATAAATATCCTAGTTATGTATTTAACTAAAAATTGTATTAAAATTATATTTATGATAAGATTTAAATATATTTTTGTTATTAGTAGTAATAATATTCAAACATTAATTTCGTTTTGTCTAGGTTTACTTTTCATAATTATGTCTAACAAGATGATTGTTTCTTAAATATAATTTTAGCGGACTTCTCACAAAGAATCAAGCCATTCAAGTTGGCCTCATCCAATCTAAATTAAATCCCTATTATCTAATATAGCCTAGCTGTCAAATTGTTATTTTTATGCAATGGAATATAATATTAAAATTTTGGTTTGGATAAGGACTCTTTCATAACGGATAATATTGAAATAATTAATTAATGATCACATTCTCATTCTTCTTACTCGAGATCCATGTATTTCCTCTTCTTCCCACAAAAGCACAAAATCAATCCAGGCCTTTATGTACGTCCTTCATGTGAGGGCTTTCAAATCTGGCGTTCAAAGAGTTGTGGCAGGGACTTCCCACGCAAAAACCGCCCACAACAGAAGCAGGCTGGGGGAGCAGGTATCTTCGTACTCTGCACTGCCTGCGATAAGTGAATTACCCTGCTGCTTCAACTGGCAAAAACAGTTATATTTATTTATATAATATGATAATATTAAACTATTATGCATATTGTTAGGCATAGGTGCATTATTAGGTATTGGTACTTATGTATAGTTATGCATAAGTTAATATAGTTTATATACGTTAGACAATGGTATATTTTTAGTTGTGAAATGTTAGGCATAGTATTAGGTAGTGCTTGTTACACATGTTGTTAGGTATATTTGTTTGGTATAGTTTATTAGGTATAAATCTTATTATTGTTAGGAATAAATTATTGGGTACAGGTATAATATTATTAGTTAAGTATAGTAGTAGTAGTAGTAGTAGTAGTAGATCATTGGAGGGCAATCAACTTATTGGTTATTACGCCCTATAAATACCCTTTAATATATTTACTATAAATTATTTAATAAAAGACAAGAATCAGGATTATTTCGACCACTATAACAACCTAAATTATAATTAAAATTTAAATTGTTCATTTATATAGCCAGTTTTAATAATCATCAAATTATGGCGCGGGTGTATTTGTGTGTATATATATGGACATTTTTTCAATTTTTGTTTTACTCGATTATTAGAAATAGTATAATTTTAAAGAGATTTAATAATAATGACATAGATGATATTTTAGAAGTCTTGGAGGTGAAGAGTCGCCATCCCCTCTTCCCTCCTTCGATCAAGAGTCAAAGTAACTCATTTTAAACCATAATTGTTCTTTTTCGCTCAAAATTTTGAATTTAACATTACTCTTATTCGGTTTATTATTAATGAAGCAAGGGAAATTTGCTTAGACAGTTCTGCCTTTTAAACTGTTTTTTTTTTTTTGTAATGCTTTAAGATAGTACTTAATAAATTGTCCCAGCTTACAGATGAATGCCTCAATGTACGCCTCAATGTCAGTGTTTATGGTTGATCATGGATGTGTCATTCTTAGTGAACGGCTATTCTGCATAAAGCGTTCTCTAGTGATGGGAGGGGGAGGTCTCTGGATTCGGACTGTCCGAGCTGGATGAGGTCAAAGCCCCGTTATCGGCCCGATATTAAACTAACTGTCTCCTAGCTCCCCAACACCCAGAGACAGAACTGCCCTCCTTCGCCCCCCCACCAGAAGACCGCCGGGGTATCTGCCTACTCACCTACAAGTGCGGGGCTTGATATATGTGTACTCCTTCCACCTCATGTGCACCGAACATAGCCACCAGCTCCTTGGAAAAGTAGCTATAGTATGGCTAATTAGCTATAACTGGAATATCATGTGCAGCCTCACCAAATATATATTGTCTGGATGCAGAAGAGAGTTTTGGCCATATGGATTATTATTTAACTTTATTAAAATATTTGATTTGAGTTTTCAGCTGGAGTTATTTTATTGTTTTCATGCATTGCTTTAACCGAATGATTTCTTATCAACAAAAGCCCCTTTATCCAATAATAGCTTTTCATTGGATATTGATAAAGACTCAATACATTCGAAGGGAACCGATTGAATGCAGTAATTTTGAAACGCAGGTACACACTGCTGTCCAACTCTTCGAAAAACTTTTTGAAAGTGTTTAGGAAAATTCTGAATCGTGGCAACGTCTGGTGGGATTCGTTTTGTGGGTTTGGTGTAAGTCCTGTTACAGAGGTGAATTTCGTCAGCTAAGCCGTTAGAAGTAACGGATTTTAGGCATGAATGGAAAGTGAAAAGAGAAAGTTTCCTTCCCGGACTAACCTAAAGAAAATATTCATACTTTACATAATATTTCTGTTCTGATGTAGTTAAGTTTTTCCCTAACTGCTAATATTTATTCATGATATTTAAATAAATTCTAGAGTTTCCTAGAATTTTAGAGTATAGTTATAACACGAGTCTCATAAATCGTAGGTAAATAACCAATGACTCGATATTTATATATGTGTGTGTGTTAAATTATTTAATATGATACTTGAAAGATCTAACTAGTTTAGGAAATAACAATAAATTTTCTTATAGATTTTTCATGAAGACCTCGCTGCCAGCTTTAATTTTAATGCATTTCAAACCACAACATGCTTTTATCTCATGAAATCACGACTGTTATTCGGATAACGGTACATGATAATTTAGAAAAAGAAGAAAATAAATTTTGTTCAGAATTCTCTTGAATTACATAATATTCCTCTACATTGACTTTTTCTAGCTATAATGAATATATATATATATATAAAATAATCAAAGTAACAGTTAATTTAAAATATTGATTTTTATTTAAATTGTTGTATATGTACAAGGGGAATGTGATGAACAGATACAAGTTAATAAACATAATAACAATAAAATAAGTCTTTTATAACATTAAATAAAAATAATGTCTCCACTGGGCTGACATTGTAAATTGTTTAATAATAATAAATGGAAATTAGGTTATGTGTAATTTTATTATAGGTAAAATAAAAAAGATCCATGAATGTATTGTACAAACCCTCGCTTTTGATTCACCCACTCTGTCACGCATGCAAACGAATGACACAAACTCAGAATAAATTCTAACCTACACACAAATCTGATTCAACCGCATTCATTCCACACGCTAAGGCATACAAGAACCATGCATGGCGGATGGTTCAACGAACCTAAACAAGTGCCAGGAGGGATCAGACCCGTGTTGTAGCTGTGGAGATTCAGTATGAATGGAGAGTCTGATAAAGGAGGGATTTGAAAATGGAGAGAGAAGAAGTACTGTGAATATTTGGAAGAAGGGGATTTTAATGTCTGAGCCAGGAGCAAGGAAAGAGCGGCGAGCTAGAGGGGAGATATTTATACATCTCGGCTGATAAATAACCCCCCCCCCCCCTTCTTTCCGCTTCGAATTTTTAAAATTTTATATTCTAACAAGGGAAAAATTTTGGGCTGTTGACACCTCACACAACATAGATAGTCATGAATAATTATATGTATATAATAAATAATAACAGGAGGAACAATGTGCTTAATGAAAACACACCAAAAAAAATGTACACAGAGTAATTCCAAATTTTCAGTGAGCCGACCAGCCCACCCGAAAAGTCTTCACTCCCCACTCACGAAAGATGAGCAGTCTTTCCGAAAATTTGGAAATAGACTGCATAATTTTGTGTGTGTGTGTGTGTGTTCACAACGCTAATTTTGCTTACTTTTGTTATTTATTGTATAAATCGCGGTCAAGAGTGTTTCGTTATATATATTTTTTTTTTCTTTTCTTTTTTTCTCAAACCGTGGAATGATTACAGCTGTCAGATAACGAGTGAGAATGAAAGGTGCGAGTGGAACCAGCTTATTTACACACCAATGAGGGATTCAAAATGTATCCAACGATGAACGTCATCTACAGCGAAACTCTCCTAACATAATACTGTTTTAATTATTCTCAGTTAGTATCACTATTCCTAAAAAAGAGATTCTATTTGTTTTTTCAAAAGAAAAAAGAAAAAATTTTTTGTGTTTATTCTAGTTCATATTGACTCCATTCCTCATTCACATCCTCAAATGAATTGCAATTCACGAGATCAAATTAAGCAATCAGAAACAATCTCATTAATCTTTGTACAGTATGTATTTTAAGAAAAATATTCATTATAAGTTTATTACTTATAAACATACACACACAGATATATACAAGCATATACAAACTCAGGCAAACCCAAAAATCTGTTTATAATATTTTAGTATTTTAGTATATTTGTCCTATTCCTATGAACACATGTAATTTTAAACGTACTGTATTTTTAGGTTTCTTTAATAGCAGAAGTAGAAACATTTTTCTTAACATATTTACTAACGTGATTATCTTGATTTTCTTGATAGGAACCTACTAAGAGTTCTTCCTTGATTAAATGACCATTTTATAATTTTATAATTTATCCTCAACATTTAATTTAGTAATTTTACAGATTAAATCGAATAACCATTGCTCACTTTTTTGTAATTCACTTTTATTATTTTAGTTGATAACTGTAAAATATGTTACAAACTATAAACATTTCGCTTGGATTTATGAAGTAATAAGGTTTTCTGTTCACAAGGAGAGTTTTTTTTTTTTTTTTTACCGTAGATTATATTATTAGATGATTGGGATTCGGTCAAGGTAGATCCAAAAAAAATACAAATAAAAAAAATTTTTCTTTTTTAAAGGATTATCTGCCAACGATTTGGCTTACATTGTAAGCCATCTTCAGGGCTATCATGAAGACGAGAGAGGACGTCCTGTCCCTAAGTTCACATTTCCATGACTACTGACTTCAACATAACTTAGGTAGTCATGGAAATGTAAACTTAGGGACAGGACACCCTCTCTCGTCTTCATGATAGAAGACTGAAGATGGCTTACAATGTAAGCCGAAACGTTGGCAGATAATCCTTTATTAAAAAATACATTTTTTAAATTTGTGTTTTTTGGATCTACCTTGACCGAACCCCAACTAAAATCATCTAATAATAAGGGTTTCTCGTTGTAATGTCCGCCCATTGATCCTGGAGAGCCGAGATGGGACTCGGCCGAATTTACATCCATATGGTGAAGAGGGCCGACTGGTGATTGAAGGGCTCTCTGTCCCATCATTCAGAGCACTGATGGCCCGGTTGACCTGAATAACAAACAGGACCTGGGAGACGTCCGGCTATCCGCTTTCTTCTCTGGGGATGTGGGAAGTCTGGGTCAACGTAAACTGTGCGTACACTCCAGAAGTAAGGATGGACAGAATTAGGAGGAAATGTGGAAGATAGATGGCAAGGTAATGGTAAACCTCGCTAAGACTCATTTGGCTGTTATTTTATTTTTTTTTTAACTGGCTTTTCTCTCAACCACTTGGGGTCATGGAAAGAGGAGATATCTATAGGTTGCCATCCCATTATAAACATCCATGGCTGGGGACAAGCTTTTATTTATGAATAAATGCTCATCAGATTTGAACCCGGAGTGCCAGGATAGCGAGTCCAAAACAGATCCCTGGCGCCTTTAATTAATTTATTTTCGATAAAATCTTCTTGTAGGCGCCGGTCATGCTCTTGTCATTGCATTATAGATAATAAGCACATCAGATGTATCTTGTAGAACTTTTATTGAAATGGTACTGTGGGATCAATCCAAACAACTCGATACTTATTTACCGATACTTCTTTCGGGTTCAACCGCGTCTTGGAGTTTTTAGGTGCCAAGCTTTCGCACATCGTGTAATGGCTTCTTCATGGCCATGAAACATTCTCCATTCAGCCCTAAAAAAGCCATCACAAGATGTGAGAAAGCTTGGCACCTAAAAACTCCAAGACACGGTTGAACCCGGAAGAAGTATTGGTAAATATGTCTGAGGACCGTGGAAGCCTACGTGAACAACTCAATACTTGCCATTTTTTAAGCCTTTGAAACTTATTAAAAATATATTTGATACACTTCGTACAATTATATAGTTCATAGATAATTCGTATATAATTACTAGTATACATATATTTTCTGGAATTTTAATAGCCATTTTACATATTTTCGTATATCGAGTGATTCATCTCGCTTTGTCTTCACTTTTTTTGGGAGCTGGAAGGACACACATTATTTTTCTCCGTTGGATTTACGAGTTCATTCAGTTAGAATACTAATTGATATAGAACTTTCTCCAGTATTTGACAAGATTTATTGGCCTTTTCCGAAATTCATCACTTCAATATTTATCACCCATTGAACTTTGGGTTGGCCCAATCTCCAACGGTTAAGTCATCGATAGTTTTTGAAAAATCTCTTTACTCCTCATGAGGCATCATCGCAGTAAATAATCCTTACAAATTTTCACCCTCATCATATTTTCACGCCAAAATAATTTTGTTTACAATTTACTTAACCTTCTTCAAATTAGCTAATCATCACAGAGCTGGAAACATTATAACCCAAGAATATTGGGTGACATTTTATGAGTCTTCCTGTTTTCTACAATACCGGAAGGTTAGGTTCTGTTTGAAATATTTTCAGAGGATATGTATTGGAGCACAAGTATAGCTGTAGATATCATTTCATATCTCACGATCCTTTTTCCAATGTCCACTAGGTTTCGAACAAGGCAAATGGAATTATGCTTTACTGACCAACCAGAAAATTGCGCTTTAGAATAAGAGTGTGGCTGGCTGAAAGAGATTGCTGAGGTCTAAACAAAAGTGCATTAGTATACATATTATGTAACTTGAGAGATTCCGGGTTAAATAAAGCCAAAAAGAAAAAAAATTTAGTGAACGGTGCCAAATTCACAAAACGAAAGAAAATTGTCCAAAATATAAATTTCAGCCTTCGCAAAAATTCCTTCATTTTTTACAACTAGCGCTTTCGAGATCATGGATCTCATGACGAGGTCACACGAATCATACAGAGTCGGTATCGAGAAAGCCTAAGTTTCTAGGAAACCTAGTTTAATAAAAACACATTATTAATAAAATAATCATTTTATTACCGAAATTCATCAGCATATTACTAAAATACATATCTAGCATTTTCTAATTCTGTGCATATTACTTGTTAGTTAATATTTGTGTCCTTATCTCTGGCCACAATCAAACAAAAATTTGCTCAGGTTACATAGCGACAACTGGACTTATAACTATAATCCTTGACATCAATGAACGCTATGAACCTAAAACGAACTTATTATTAGTTTTGTTGCTTTACAATATCAAAAACAATATAAATAATCCAAGAAAAAATTAATCAATTTAAATGCAAATTTCGTTCAAAATAATCTATACACTAAAACCTCTTACTGTTAATTATGTTTTACGTCAAAACCACTTTTAAATAATTTTTACCTTTTTATTTTATATAAAAATTCTATTCTTAGTTTTAAGTATTTTTCATCAAGGAATCAAACTATTGATTATGTCATAACCTTTGAAAAATGTCATTGGATCTTCACCTTTCCTAAATCAAAGATATTAATAATATAATTCTTTAAAAATGGAACTTATATAATATTAGGAGTTATGTTTTCTTAAAATTGTTATTTATTTAGATTTCCCTCATAGTGATGACTATGATGAATGAGAAGACATATTTAGCTAGGAAACTGTCAGTAAAGCGTTTATTCTCCAGGAATGTCTGACATGATGTTTGAACTGTAAGGGTAGTTCCTGGAGAGCGCGTCCTGGAATCAGCTGTTCGGAGGACTGTGTAAGCTTATCAGCAGCTCAGACCCCTCCACTCCCCTTATCTACAGAGGACTTATCTCTACCTGCCTCTGGCTGTCTCCTCACATGTTGGCTGCCAGAACCGTCTTACAACAACATAAATCCTGGAAATTTGTTGGCCATTTCTCTTCCTGCTCCTGCATTTGTCGGCCCTTGGAATCCATTCCATCTAATTGGCTAAGAAAAACGAGGGAAAGACAAATTCATTCGCAATAATTTATTTGTGTAAATACTTCTTTTAATAACCGAATTGGGTAAGGGTCTCAATTATTTATGTAATAATTGTTTATTGAAGGAAGTTGCTAATTGCGCCATTTATTTTATATTCACTTTTCGTAGAAAATTATAACAAGAAAAATTTACTAATAAGGAATTTATTTAAAAACCCATGCTACAACCAATATATATTTTATAGTTTAGCAAATTATTTATACCGATAAATTAGATGTAAAAAAAAAAAAAAAAAAAAAAAAAAAAAAAAAAAAAAAAAAAAAAAAAAAAAAAAAAA
>KZ807569.1:416802-433227 GCA_000696205.2 Oncopeltus fasciatus
AGCCCTGAAGATGGCTTACAATGTAAGCCGAAACGTTGGCAGATAATCCTTTATTAAAAAATACATTTTTTAAATTTGTGTTTTTTGGATCTACCTTGACCGAACCCCAACTAAAATCATCTCAGAATAATATCTACGGTCAAAAAAACTCTCCTTTTGTAGTAATGTGTATCCTCTTGTCTCGTTACAAATTTCACCCCTGTGTCGTTGTTCTAATCATATATGTTTTGAAAATTATCTGACATTTTCTCCAATTCTACCTTCTGGACACTAGAAATTTTGAATGTTAAAACATTGTTCGTGTGTGATATTTTTGTGTCTATTAACGCTATTTATGTGACAGTTTTTAGTTTTTCTTATTGAAAATCAGTATTTAGCTCAGTATTTTAAAACAAAAGGCAGAGTTTTTATAGGTCATAAATGGATGAATAGGACTGAGGGACTGCTTTAAGGTCAAGTGCGAGTCAGAAAACGTTTGTTCCTATTTCTTAATTTAGAGAAATGAAATTGAAAACAATCTATTGGAGATATATATGTTATAAGTGTGGTTAGTTGCATGGAATATGGTAAGATATGAATACTCTACAACTACGATGCTGAGGGATTCGCTTAGTTCACGCAGCTCCTGCGTGACGTGCTTTTAATTTGTATATCTGTTCTATTAAATTGAGCAGGCAGGTTTATTGCCCCCACGAGTAAAAAGCTAGGATAAGACACTAATTTCTCTACTCTCATGACGAACATTGAATTTCTACTGCCTCTCATTCCTGCTTTAATGACATTTACTTCAATGGTACTTCTCTTGCCTGCTCTGCCAAAGTCCTATTCAAAGTAATGGGTCTCCTTGGTAAAACTCTTATCTCGTTCTTATTCGCACTCCCGTGTGTCTTATCAATAGCTCATTTGATAATTCGAAAGAAAGCAGCTACTCAGGCATTTTCATGAGAATGTTTCGACAAAAATGTTTTGATAATTTTTATGATTCAACCAAAAACATCTTTATGTATGACACGTTATGAATCAAAATACAAGTATATAAAGCAGTATTTTTCGTCTGTCAGTACTCCAGCAACAACAATATTTTTCTCAACTTTATTGTATCAAATGATGTGCAAAACATGCCATTAACTGTGAAGATTTACCAGCAACGTTAAGTGCGAATACAGTTATTTTCTTTTGTTTAGTATATTTATGTATCTTTACAGTCTGTGAAGACATGTTATAATTAATATTATACTATACTATAATTGAAAGGTCAAAGGCTGGGTATGATGATATTTATAGGGCAAGTTTAATTCATCTATACAATCAAAATCATTGAGTTTTTTTTTTTTAAATTGAGGACCCAGGACCTCAGAGCGTCCACCTGGAGCGTAAGAGCTACACACACACACACACACACATAATTTCGAATGAGTTATATTTTTAGCTTCTCATCAGATGAATGAATGATGCTGTTAAAAATTTTTTTAAAGTTCATGGTAGGGCCAAAGTTAATAGTTGGATTTCCTGTATTATAAGCAATACAAATATATCGGGCCAAATGTTTAGAACATCTAGGGAAAAATTAGACAACAATTAGTCACTAATGGCAATATTCATCTAGTCATGTATGTAACAAGTGAAATAGGTAAGCTGTTGAGTGGAGCCTGCATACACATTATATTTCGTTGGGAGAGTATCCTCTAGGCAAGGATGGGAGATTGGCCAAGGACGGAAACACCTTGTCATTTCCCAAATTATCCACTATCAAGAGAGCGAACCCTCTAGTCAAACCTGTGTTCCAACTCGCCTAACCACTGAGCTTCCCGTTCCTATTCCTTTTTCTGTAATGTCCGTATTTCTCTGAAACCGGGTATAATTTGCCGTGAATATCTTCTGCACGCGTCGTAACAAGGGTCTCAAGTAAAGCTGAGACGTCTTCCCTCTCCCGACAGACAAATTCAGCAATGCATTCTCTAAGGTCAAATTCTAAACGAATGATACTTATTGAGCACTAGAGAGAGAGAGAGAGATGTGCTTTGAGAAGACGCGAAGATGTAAGACCTAGGAAGAAATGCAAACGGGAGACGTTATCCGCTCTAAAACACAGGGGAGAAAAAACGTACAAGTTACTCAACGAGCACCACTAAATATGTTACACCATATGTTTTTATTTTGAAGGAAAGCTTAAAGGGAATCCGTGATTGACCATGTCGAGAAGTTGTTTTTCTTTCGTACATGAGGACCGTTTCATAATAAATGAAATAATATAGGAGAATAAACTAAGAAATAAATGGTCATCGCTGATGCCCCATACGGGGTCCAATACTATACTATCTCGCCCAGATATATACTAGATCGGCCAACAATCTCGATCGCATCCGACTGGTGAGCCTTTAAAAGACAATAGCATTGTTCGAATTATAAAGGATTTATTCACACCAGACCTTTTTGGAGATCCTCCACGAGATACATCAAATGCGATGGATTAAATTAACATTTTGCGTTATTATCTAAGAAATTAGGGAGAAATCATTATTACAGCTGTTAAATTCCAGAAATGCAAATCTAGAAAAGTAGCCAGCTCAGTTCTGCCAGGTTAATCAGTGATTCCAAATCACAGCAGTAGCGCAGGGGAAGCTTCGGCGCCTCTTATCATTCCCTTACCATAACGACCAAGCCCTTCCACCAGTAGCAGTGCCAGCCAGGTTCACTCCAGCTTCCAGCCGAGGTGCACCAATGTGAGTCCGGGTCAGTCAGGCGACCCAGCGTGCCCGAATCCGGTGCAGTAAGTCAGAACAGCCCTCATTTGCACCAACTACATTCCCATACCATGCTTACCAAGCCTTCCCGCCAATAACAGTTCCAATCAGGTTCACTAAAGGCGCCAGACGAGGTGCCCCAGTGCCGGCTTAGTCTACCAGGTGACTCAGCTTCCCCGGATTCTGAACAGCAAGTAAGGGTGGGGGGGGGGGGCGTGGGTAGCCCTTATTGGTCCAACCACATCCCAGACCTTCATGGTCAGGCTTACAATAACAGCTGTGCTCGCTCTACCAACATCGTAGAATACCAGACAAGTTTACAATATGACAGTCCAAGCGGATTTCCAATTTCAATGTGCTTACTACCTTAATATCAGTTTACTTTGTTGGGAAATCAGCCACTATCAAAACTTTGTCCTTCTCATTCCTTCGTTTTCGAAATTCTGACTTTGCTGAGCCCCCCTGACTCTCCTTTCTGTCACCATTGAACAAATTTTAGGGAAGACAATGATTCCTCCTTTAAATGATTTAATATACATATTTCTCTGTAATGTGAATAGTGTTCGAACTCACACTAACGAACTTTATAATACTATTTTATTTTATATATATCGTTTTACAAATAAAAAAAAATACAAAACTGTCTATCCTAGAACAAGGTCCTGGGAGAAGACTAACATTCTCCATAACACCAGTATTGTTCTGTACCTCTATTAAGCCAATTTCTTCCTTACAGTCTTTAGCTGTGGAGGGGTGAGGATGGTAAGATAATTCTCGAGGGCTCTATTGTTTCTCGCAACGAAATATGTTTTACGAAATTTACTAAAGGGTAAGCTCAGATTACGGAAGGGTGAGCTCTTATATAAGGAAAATTGTATCAATAGAGTGGGTTTATGTAACTAGTTTACTGGTTAATTTTAATTATTTAATTGTGTTAAAGTTTTATTATTGTACTTTTGTACACATATCATACAAATGTTATATTTATTGTTAAAAGAGGTATTCTGTAAAACATTGTTATTTTGGAAGATAATTCAGAGAGACGTATTTTCCTCAATGGAATCGCGGATGAAGCATTCATGAGAGCTCTTTCATACATTGCGAACCCGGTTCCGCCCGTTTATCTCTGCCACACTCGGAGGAGATGTCTCCATCACATGGTCTGGCACGCCTCCTTCTCCAGCCTTCTCTGCCCTCCAGAATAGGAATTTGAGGAAACGCACAAGTAAATATGGGCTTCCTATCCGAATTTCCTTCCTCCAAGCGAGAAATAGTTTCGTCTTCACTCACAAGGAGCACAACAAAAACTGGGTGGATTTTGTCGAAGATTCAAAAGTGAAAGATTTCGGCAAAAATCCCAAAATACAGTCTGAATATTTGTAGCTGATCAGTGTTTGATATTTTATTTTAAGTAAATTTTTCAGACGAATTTGTCTCGAGAATATAAATTTTTATGACTTACTGAGTAAACTTTAAGAATTATATAATAATTTTTTTACCTATTCATTATTTATATTTTACAATTAAATCTTTAAAATACCAATTAATGACCTTTCTAATCAGCCATAAATGAACTCTTATTACGCTTTTCCAAAAGATTTGCTGGAATTTAACCTGTTCATTCCAAAATTCGCCGACAATGTCCTCATTCCTTAGATGTGTATATGTAAGTTACATCTTTGATTCCACCTATGTAGACATATTCTACATGTTCCCCATTCCTATCTCGTGCGTGCCTAACTACTCGTATCTTTCATTAGTCTCTCTCCGAGCTCCTACTCACAGGTCCCTCTCCTTATTTCTAGTGAATCCTTATAAACATATAATTCTTCTTAAATTTTGTAAATAAAGAACTTTTAAAAAGCGAGTAGTTTTTGGTTTTTTTTCCTTATGACAGTTACCCTGTTCCCTAAAAAGGGAATTTATTCAGATCATTCTGTACATTACAGTATACGATGTACTGTACAATGTATTATTAAATTGATAATTATATTAAATAATTATAAGCATTGCATTGTGTTAAAGTTGACAGTTTAAAACTTGCAGTTAACAAAAAATTTAGTTAACAATTAAAAACTTTAATTAGTAGCGAAAACACATATACAAACACAAACACACATATGCGCGTGCGCATACACACACACAAAGTCCTATAATACCATTGTAAAGCGTACTTCCATTGGATATTTTTTCTTTATAAATATTTTATTTGGATGTGGTTTTTTATCCCACGCAAATTTTAAACAATTAATGAGAGGGAATAGAATAAAAAATCTATCTGTCCCAGCCAGGAATCGAACCTGGATCTCCTGCTATCCGGGCCGGTGCATTTACCAGTTATACTACCAGGACTTATCCTGGCTCACCATCGAACCTGGATCACCATAAGACTTATGTTTAGGTGTTAGAAATTGTGTTTCTATCGAAGTATTAGGGTTTAAGGTCTATAGAACTCATATTTTGTTTTTTTATAATTGAATATATCTACTATATTTTGTGTAAGGCTATAGAAGCTTAAAAAACTAAAATTTACTTCCAATATATGCTGTTAACCATGAATGTGGATTACTAATAATTTTCGATTAAGCTAAATTATTTCTCAAGTAGAGTAGTTATTACCTGCTTCGGCAAATGATGATATAGNTATTATTTTACATATAATTTTTTTCATATGAGACTTTGAGAAAATTTTTAAAATTTATTTAGATTGTCCCTCGATAAATTTGCTTCACCGTCCGTTTTCCGTTTTTTAGTAAAGATTTGTCTTTTACTATTGTTCGGTAGTCAGTAAGTAGTGAAGAGTCGTATATTAAGTGTAGATATGTCTGTTCTTGTGTAAAGTCACAAGAGCAGTAAGGAGAGTCTTTTATTTTAAATCTACAGAAATAACTGTTGACTGTACCGTACCTTGTCCTGTAATGGCTTGAGTCAGGTCGAAGTCTGTCCATGTGTTTCGCTTTTCACTGTACCTCTGTATGTCAGGTGTAATTGTGTATAAGTGTCTTGAGTTGTGTGTAATGTCCCATTTCGATTGCCATTGTTTTAGTGCTTCTTTGTGTAATAGATGTTTTAGGAGTTATTTTGAAATATGTTCCTAACACACAGTCAGCGAAGGTTTTCTGGATGCACATTTCGCTGCTCTGTCAGCTAGTTCATTCTCATAAGAGTGTCGTTAAACTCGAATCTTGTGTGTGTGTGTGTGTGTGAGTGTATATAATTTTGAAGGGATGATATTTTTAGCTACTCCTAAGAAGAGTTGGGAAAGGTATTCGTATGGATCACAACAACAGGAGGAACATCTCGATCACCCTACGGAAAAGAAATAAGTTGGCATCCTCTACCATGAGAGCCTCGGACAAAATAAGCAAGAGTTTCTCCCAAGAAATTTTAGAGTAGGAAACTTACTCGCTACGATCCTCTCTCGCTACCCAGTCAATTGAAGAAGGAAGGTGCTAGGAGGATGGTGCAGGATCCAAGAACTCCAAGGCGTTATTCATCCTCTTCCCCCGTTCAGAGTGGGAACCAGCTGAGTTTGGGGTTGTGGGAATATGGCTTTGATTCCTCTCTCTGAATGCGGTGAATATACTCAAACAGCCCTGCTGAGCCCGATACCGCATGTGGAGAACTTCCCGTTCATTCCCACACTTAAATGAATGAATAAAAAGCGAAGAAAGAGGAAAAAGTAGGCTGTCATACCATATGTATTTTTCATTATGTTTTTTAAAAACTTATACATTTTAATTCTACTTTTATCAGTAATTTAATTTATTGAATATAAAATAATTAGACATTAATATTACATATATTATGTATTTTAAACAAACTCTAATAATATATTTACAATATGATTTTATGTTAAAGTTCTTTATTATTGATTTGATTTCCTAAAAGACAGTGAATATAGCGAACTTACATATTTTATTGTAACATTACAAGATACATTCTGTTAAGATATAACCGCTACTAGTAAGCTATTTGAATGTTACTTATCTAGTTTCAAGTGGCAGGTTAATCATCACACCCAATCAAACAACGGATTCAAATGGAATCAATCAATGTTCATGAATGTTTGATTTCAGGTGACTACAAGTCCTCTCTTGCCTTCATGATATCGCTGAAGATGGCTTACAATGTAAGCCGAAACGTTGACAGACAACAAAAAATATACATTTAAAAAAATGTATTTTATTGGATCAACCTTGATCGAACAAATTCTCTACATAGAAATTTATCATATTTTAAGTTTGTATACACATGTGAAAGAGATCTGTAATTTTACAGCATATGTCGAAAAAAAAATGAAATATCGAGTGCTGGCATTAAAATTGGCGAAAGAAAAATTCAAAATACATCATGAAAAGAATATTGAACGAGAAAGGACTAACCAAAAATTGATAAAAAAATTAATTTATTCGTAATAAAAATCGAGCAATAAAATAGAATGTGGGTGACCTTCTTTCTCCCTCTTGGGAAGTAAAGTTCTTACTACTTTGTTTAAGATAGATTTACTTGAGACTAAACGAGTAATATGACCTTAAAAGCTGTACAGGTGATGAGAGTAAAGAGTAAGATCGCTAAGACTTACTCTTGACTGACTGAGAAGGAAGCGGTCAACATTTGTAGTACATTCTTAAATATCCTCTAACTATATATTTATTAGAGATACACTTGCTAGTGAGGGCCATTTTCTTTTTTGGAATTCACATATGGAGCATTTCAAACTTTTTTAAGTATTGAGTATTGTTGGTTTATTTTATTAATTAATAAATACAGTTATTATTGAAAACATCCGATGTCACAAGAAATCCTGACTGTTATTTTTGATTCGTTGTTAAAAAATGTCTAATTTAATTAATTACGAGTTTCATCAACATTTTTTAGGAGCCCTTCTTTGTTTTGTTGAACAATTTACTGTTCTACCCATATTTTTTATAAATTTTTACGAATATAAGATTATTTGTTGGAAAGTAGATATATTTTATGTATCTCAAGTAGTTTACGTCACATTTTATATGTGATAAGAACATCATGAAAATATTCGACGAATAAATGTCAACAGTTGTTATCATATGGGAAAATGGTAATGGTGGCTTACCCATCATGTATGTAGAAAATATGGGATTTCATATCCCTGACTGGCTTCATTCGCTGAACTTCATCAGTGGCAAGTCGATATCATGACTATTTTAAAAGGCTTGTAAGAGAACATTGATGGAGAGTAATGTAAAGAGGCTGATATCGCTGGAGCAGTTTTTCTCCTACTGTCAAAGCAATACTATATTGCTCGAGTACACATTAGTAATCCACGAATTGGCGTTATTGGCTGCTACTGAACAAATCCTTAAACTGAACGGCTTAACAAATCTGCTCATAGATATACACAAAAATTCACAAGGGCCGATTTCCAGAAATGCTCTCTTAGGCTACAGGACCTCAAAACACAAAAATGTTGAAAGCGGACATCAAATTGCGACCGACGGCTATATTTTGTGTAAAATAGGAATAAGGATAGTTAATGCAAACTATTGCAGTGTAAGGAACACAATACACATTGCAATAGGTTGCTCATGTATATGTAGTTCGGGATCCTCTTCCATGCAATGCATGGGCTGGAACGGCGGAGGCAGAAGACGAAGCAGCTGTGGAGGAGAGATGTCTCTGGGAGGCAGGAAGATGTGGGCCAGAGCATGGAAGGACGTCGACCCCAGGAGGTGCCAGGTACAACCAGGTACCCCCCACTACACCACACCCTCTCCCCTCCCACTACCCTACACTCCCGCCAGCTGCTTCTCCTCAGAAGGCGGCTAGCAGCAGGTCTGGAATTCTATCTTTCCTCTCCTCCAAGATTCGGCTCTCTCTGCATCCTTCTCCATGGTACTTCATCTTTAACGAATACAGTATCATTACTTGTGGTCATCTCATTTGTAAAGATCCTAAAATCAATCACTGCATGTTAAGACGATTGATTTTAGGAGCAATGATCAATGAGATGTCTTCACCATCCTCAGATAATTGCACAGTCAATTATTTTCTTTGAGGTGGGAGTAATATCTAATAGCATCCAAGTCCAGCTGACCAGGTCCGTGGTTGGCTATCGAACTCGCCTTCCACTTGTCGATGTTTCGCCAGGTCAAATAAAAGTAGCGCTCCCTTTGTTTCCATTTCATGCTTCCTCAGCCATCAAACTCTACGCTAGATTTGAATTTATACAAGTTTTTATTTGCGTACTCCACCAGTAACGCTTAAGACTACGGTTCAAAAAATTCTATGTTAGTTTTTGAGAATTTCATCTTTTAAGAACACATGAATCCAAAACAAATGTGTGAGCTCTAACAAAAATGTCTGATTTTTGATTTTTTTTTATGTTTAGCTTAAATGTTTTTAAAAGTCGGTTTTACTAATACATAATAGGTGAAATTCATAAACTTATATGTAAATTAAAACTATCAATTTCGTTACTGTTTAATTCAGTTTATTAATATAGCAGTTAAATATTTTTTTATTATATAAAAAAGTAATATAATTCTTTGAATTGTCTTTCTTTAAACGCTAAAAAAATAAAAATAAAAAAAATGGAAGGGCCACTGATTAATATATCATACCACAAAGAACATACTTCAAAATGTCTAAAACATGTCGAATAGTTTTCATTGTTTTAATAATATCCGAATGAGCCTACCAAAGGATATCATATAATTATAAAATATACTCACATGTAATACGAGTATATATGTTATCTTATTCAAATGTCTTTTATTGATTTGTCCATAATAATAATAGTAATGTGATACAAAAATTCAATTTCAAATTATTAATATTAATTAAGTGTTAACTAAAAATAATCTATAGCTAAGAAAATAAAAAAGTGTGTAACAATAGAATTGTCTGGGATGAGAAGTTATTTTAACAGGTACTTGAATAAAATTCATACCCCTGGACATTAAACTAGTTATTATTATGGGCTTAGCTCTTTCAGAATCCATGAATAGTTCTTATAGCCACACTGTGAATTACGAGGTGCCCATCCCGAAGTTGGAGTTACGCAAGGTGAAGTAATAGGCCACCAATCTCGTTGTAATTTACGGTGTGTGCTTGGCTCTAGGATAGGATTTTGTGGGACCTAAAAGCTGAGAATATCTATATTTTCTCTTGAGCTTTCCTCTAAAGCACTTCTTCCCTTGCTTCGAATTTATTTTTAAATGTATATGGTATAGTATTATAGGTATGATATTACCCCAGGTTCGGAACGTGCGGAACTCCTAGGCTTATTGCGAGCTCGGGTCTATAAGGACTAGTATCTGTGTGTGTGTGTGTGTGTGTGTGTGTGTGTGTGTGTGTGTGTGTGTGTACATAAGTACATAAAATTTTTAATTTTTTTTTTATTATTCTTAGCTTATCCTTAAAAAAAAAATTGTTTAAACATATCTGCGCGCCAAGTTTAATACACCTTAAAAGCGAACAATGTGAAACTTTTTCAGTCTGTAAAAACATGGAAAAAACAATCCAACATATACTTAATGGCACTTCGCTAATATATAATTACGCCTGGAAGTTTAGTAGTAAGAGCTGTAAGGACTTACATACCTTCTATTATCCGTCTTCATGGGTTTCCGCAAACCATCTTCCGTTGGCGAGCGCTTTCTGACATTATCCATCACGAGGATGGAATACATGGCCACGAGGGCCGAATACATGCGTTCACTGTCACTGTCTGTATTCAACAACGAACAACTTAACACACAATCTGACACCATATTCAGACCTCTACTGTAACTAAAACGAACACACAAACGAAAACGAACAGATGCCACACAAACCGACAACAAAGCAAAAAGACATAAGACAGTATAATCTATAGTCAGACACTATCAAACACAAACACATTTACAAAAAACTTCGGAACACTTAGAACACCTCAACAAAAGAGATTACAACTAATCCCTGCCTCAACAAANAAAAAAAAACTTTCTGAACACTTTGAACACCTCAACAAAGGAGATTACGACTAATCCCAGCCTCAACTAATACCTGAAATAATGGAAACCGGCCCTTATAACTCTCGCGTTTGACAGACCTTATCGACGACAAAGCGAACGTTACAGCTAAACGACTCTTATACCTGACGCATCTGACCAACCCACAAAATACAAACGCAGTTGAATACAGACAGTGACAGTGAACACATGTATTCGGCCACGAGGATGAACAATGTCCGAAAGCGCTCGCCAACAGAGGATGGTTTGCAGAAACCAATGAAGACGGTTAATAGAAGGTATGATAGTTCTATATTCATTGGTAGTCATAATAACCCTTTAGATTATTTACCTGGCTGTAAGGACTTTAGCCTCATTTAGTTCCGCCTCCCGGAGAAGAGGAAGGAGGAGTTCGCGTCTTGACGTTTTCTTTGTCAGTATCTTCTCAAGCCTAATATGTCCATTGTTTGCTCAACTTCCGCACGGTTACTGTGCTTCTCAGGAAGAAATGAGGAGTTTTCATGCTTCAGGGGAATGAAGTAAAAGAAAAAAAAATTTTTTTTGGACTATAACATTTGCTTTTTGTAATTAAAAATGAAAAACAAAAAAAACATAAATAATAAAAAGTAAGAAAATTAGAAAGCAAAAATAAATAAGTGCTGGAATAAAATGTTCCAGTTAAGGCGAGGTCGCAGCCTTTGCTGGACCGGAGTTCCAATGTTGCAGGTGACTGCAACGGGCCGGTATGAGAGTTGTTAGAGATGCCTGTGAGTTAACTCTTCCATGTGATATCCAAATATATCACTCCCAGTTCCCAGTGTAGCTTTCGGCTTCTAAAGAACCAACGGGCGTTGACAGCCATTCGGAGTATTTTGTTTATATGTGTATTACTGGTGCCGTACCAGACGGGGCAGGCATAAGTAAGTAGTGGAACGATAAGTGATTTGTAGATAAGTGTGATGCATTCATATTTTAGTTCAGTGATTCGGTTTAGCAGTTGGTACAACATGTTATGTAGATTACCATTTCATCTTCCAAGTAGCAACTACTATCGACGAACCATCAGAGAAGCCATCGAAATAACCAAGAATCCGAAAAATATCAACAGAGAAGACGGATACAGATTGAGCAAAAACTGGAAACCAGCGCTAATTGACAAGAGGATCCAACCAATCAGTGACCAGCTACCTGACTACTCCAGAGACCAGCCACCAGAACAGAGTTTCAACCAATGGGAAGGCAGACTTCGCCCAAGGACAAGACCGCGCCGGGATTATACACCACCTGGTATATAAAACATGGTAAATATATACCATCTGAATTTTAAAAATCTCTCTTTACAACTCTCATTCTCTTTTCAGCCCTGAAGAAGCCATCACATGATGTGCGAAAGCTCGGCAAATAAGAACAATTTGACTCGGTCCAACCCGGAAGATGAAATGGTAAATACATCTGACGACCGACGAAGCCTACGTGAACATGTTATGTAGAGTATGTGCTTTTTCAAGTCTAATTTTTATGTAATGTTTAAATTTTAGTCTCGCGCCATGGTGTAAGGAACGGCATCCTTTGGTCTTTAGATGTCCAATAAATTGAGATTCCATCTATTCAGGTTATTTATGTGCCGAAGGCTGTAAACTTTTACCATTGATTTTAGATGGTTGAGTTTAAAGCGTCATTTCTTGAAACATCTTGATATTTCGTCTGAAGCTCGCTGGTGATCCTTCACACTTTCTAGCACATTTTCATGCTTACAGAGAAACTGAGTGTCGTCCGCAAACGTTGATAGTTCTGAATAAAATGGATGTAGAAGACTGTAACAATATAGGATGTACAACAAGGTATTCAGGATTGCTCCTTGAGGCACTCCGGTTAGGAATAGTATTTGGCCCAAGTGTTCCATTGACTCTGGCTTGGAACATCCTATTTTTTTTAGGAATGAGCTTTAATATTAAATAAGGCTGTTGGTGGAGAAGTCTTGTTTAGTTTACAAATAAAGCCTTCATACTAAACAGAATCACAAGCCCATTGAAAGTTGAAGAAGGCTCCAACTGAATATTGTTTGGGCTCAATCCCAATTATAATCTGCTCAGCAACTCTTAGAACCGGTATTTTCGCTGAATGATGGGTTCTCAACCAAATTGATGAGTTGGAATATTGTCTGGCTATTGTCCTCCAGATGATCACGTAGTCTTCGTTCAGTGCACTTCTCTTGCTAGAAGTTTTGCTAGACTGTTCAGGAGGCTGATTTGGGGCGGTAACTCTCAGGATACTTACTTCTATAACTTCTATTCATTGGCAAACGTAAGAACGACTACATTCTTCCACGTGGAAGAGAAGTGTTCAAAGCGGAGGCGGCTGTCGGAGAAGAAAATTTTCCTATTTTGTGACGTCCTGGAATAATTGTTTAGCATTGATTTATCTCTCTTACCAGTCTCAACTATTGGGTACTCAGTCAGTACAAAATTCCGTTTTGTGGCATTCATTTGCTCAGTTCTTTGCTGGATTCATTTCGTCACTAGTTTCTAGGGCAATGGAGAAATATACATATAAGTGTGTGTGTTTATATTTATGTATGTATAGATATATAAATATATATAGACATCTATTTGTTATCGTTCCAAATTTTTACAATATAAGAATTAAACACAATAATTCAACTTCTTTTAGCAAACTGTTGTATGTATGTATATATATACGTTCCATATTTATTTAATGGAACCTATTTTAATATTTTTTTAATCAGGTTCTTTGAAAATCTGTAAATTATATCAAAAGTCACGCATGGTGCCATAGAGAACAACATGACTTCCCTATGGGAGTTCTCGTAGTTTAAAGTTTGTTATGGTATTATGTTATATGTTATTGTACATTAATGAGAGACTGATTACACTTTTACTAGAAAATGCTTGAGACAGATTATTTGTTTGTTAACTGTGGGAGCGGAAGAGGAATAATGAGGACTTGAGAAAACTTATTGATTATGGACTATAATAATTATATAGAGATACTTTATACTACTACTACTACTACTAAATAAAACATTCTTCTCCATAAGTGTCCGGTGAATGGAAGTAGAGTAATGCTGAGAAGTCAAACGACATTGCTGCTGAAGCTATTGAGTGGCATTAGATTGAAGAATTAGAAATCTAGTGTGTTCTGGTCGCATAGCTTTCCCTCGCCAACATTAAAAGGAAGTTAATTTCCCCTCGGCCAATAACGTTGGAAGGAATAAGACTAAACTGGAAGGGGATTTCCTCCTGAACCCAATTCATTTATCTAAGTGATGCATTAGGAACTAGGCAATGAAATAATTCAAGTCTCCTTCACACTCATGAGCTTTCATTACAACTTTGCCTTTGCTGCATTTAGAGAGCACAGCTTCCATATTCGTAGCATCGTATTTGCCAGAACAGACAATGTCTTAACTTTTTTTTTTTTCTCCCACATATTTTCTACTGATGCCAATAACACTGCACAACAAAAAAATATTTTTTGAATGTTTCCTACACTAAATTAGTCTATTTCTACTAATTTTGGGGCGATAAAAACGAAAATAACATTGAAAAAGTTTTATTAGCTCTGGTTTTTGAGATATACACCACTTAATCTTAAAGAGTAGTTATACTATACGTGAAAAGTGAAAGTACAAAAAACAATATTGTTATGTTTCTTTTAGAATATTTTAAGTACAAAATTGATTAAAAAAAACATTATTCTTAGTGTTTTGACAAATAAAAGAGGTTTGTACTACCAAATTTCAATTAAGTCAATCCGATGTATTGTAAGATCGCTGTCGTTTAGCTTGTCTTTTATAAAACACTTCTGGAGCATCCCTACACACAGACCAGCAGTAGTCTGCAAGCATTGCTTCATTCCAACGGCCCTGATATCTCTGTTCTGTTTATGGTCATTTTCGGTCTTTATGGAATCTTTCTCCATGTTCGTCACTCACAGCTCCACAGTTTTGTGGGAAGAAATTAAGATGAGAGTGAAGAAAATGAATTTTTAAGGACATGTTGCATCCAAGTTGGTGGTAAGCTTGAAGAAGCTCTTTAACCAATGCTGTGAAGTTATCATCTCTTTTGTTACCTAAAAACCCATGTACAACTCCCTTAAAGGCTTCCCAGGCTCTTTTTTCATTTCCTGTTAAAATCATGTCAAAAGCAGGATATCACGTATTTGAGGCCCAATAAAGATGCCTTCCTTGACTTTAGCATCACTCAACCTGGGAAACTTGGCTCTCAAGTACTTAAAAGCTTGTCCTTCCTGGTCCATCGCCTTCACAAAGTTTTTCATTAGTCCCAACTTAATATGTAATGGGGGAAGGAGAACATCCTTAGGATCTACAAGAGGCTCGTAAACTACATTTTTCTCATTAGCGTTTAGGTCTCGTGTAGGCCAGTTCACTTTTTTATAGTGAAATTTTATATCCCGACTGTCCCACAGACACAAAAAACAACAGTACTTGGTGAACCCTAATTGCATTCCTAGGAGTATAGCAATGACTTTCCATTTGCCACTTGTGTTGTTCATATTTGATTGATTGGAGAAGTGTTTTCATATTTATATACGTTTCCTTCATGTGAACTGCATGACCTATAGGAATAGAAGGTAGCTGATTTCCATTATGCAGAAGTACAGCTTTTAAGCTTAGTTTTGAAGAGTCTATAAACAGTCTCCATTCAGATGGAGTGTGACCCAAATTCAAGCAGTCCATCAAACCATTAACATCAGAACAAACTACGAGGTTTTCTTTTTTCTCAAAAAAAGGAAGCAAATCTTTTTGACGCTGTCTGTACTGAGATATTTTCACATCATGTTTTAGAAGATTCCACTGTTGTAGTCTTGACCCTAAAAGCTCAGCCTTTTCCTTAGACAAGCCAAGATCTCTTATAAGTTCACTCAACTCTGCTTGACTAATTCTGTGCGGATCACTAGACCTATCGCTTACATCAAAATCAGGGTCATAGGATGTAGAAGGATGGGTTGCTTCTTGTAAACAGACTTCATCACTTTCCTCTAGAATTTCATAGTTTTGGGGTGGAGAAGGGACTGGCAAATTGTCTGAGTGTGGTACAGGCCGAAGAGCAGATGGGAGATTAGGGTATTTCACCGAGCTAATATATAATTTTTATGGTCATTTTCGGTTTTAACATGTGGAAATACATGAAAATCAGCTAATTTCAACCCCGAAACAAAAACTTTGTTTTTCAGTGTAATTTTACATCCTCCCTCGAGATATTTTTACGAGTGCAATATTTGAGTTGTCCTTGGAAAATAAACTCAATCTCTGCTTCTATTGTGAGTAATAGGATTAGCAAAATTGAGTAAGACATTGTCTCTTTTGGAAAATTAGAGGCTCTGAATATGGAAACTGTGCTCTCCAAACGCAGCTAAGCCAAAGTTGTAATGAAAGCTGTGTGTGAAGGAGACTTCAATTATTTCATTACCTGAATAATGACCTTCCTCCAAACAGAATATAGAAGATGTATATGAAATAATATATTATATTGCATATTGTATATGGAAATAACTCACTATTGGCTAATATAAAAGTCAATCTCGCATGGGCTACGTAACAAAGTATATTTCCCTTGTCTGTAATTTGTTTGAACAAATAGTTATTAAAAAAATAAAAGTAAAGAATAAATTCTATTGTAAATTATGAAAAATTACAATATGATAATAATAATAGTATATTTATT
>KZ807569.1:443124-480958 GCA_000696205.2 Oncopeltus fasciatus
TATATATATATATTAATCGGATAGGGGAAGATCTGTCGAAAGATTTCATTCAATAGTCACGTCCTGTTTCCAACGTGAATACCTTGATTTATCCACGGAAATCTGATAATCACTTTAAAGTTGAGCATAAAGCTATTTTACGATTTAATTAAAATTACTGAACCAACAGTTTTAAAATATTTTCAAGGATCGGGTTTCCACCCCTAAAGCTGCGATTGTGTAAATAAATAGATTATGTTTTTGAATAATCATTTCAATACTATATATGAACTTTTCATTAAGTTCTGGTACTGTCTTTGCCCATGAATGCTAGAACTTACATTAAAATTTCAAAATTCCTCTTATCAAGTTTTCCTTTCAGAAGAAATCACAAAAATGTTGGTTAAAGTCCAACTTGCTACAGACTGATAGTAGCCACATATCTGAAAGACACTCATCTCTTGAACTGGTGTTCGAAGTCCCGCATAGAATGTGCTTGTCTTATTGGTATCGCAGGCAACAATTAGGACTATTATAAAATCGGATAACTCAACTGCGCTCCTCAGTTTGGTAACTTGTAGACCAGCTCGTACGGCACGTAGTCGACTTGAAAACTAATCTCGCCCAACTGCAGGGGGTAGGGGTCGAGGGAACAGCATCATTTTATTTTGGTAGTTTTATTATTTTGATAAAGTTCTTACTTCTATCTGTTCGTGGGTACAGGTGCAAGTTATCACTTTCCTAACCGTCTAACTTAAATGAAATGTAACAATCAGTCCAAAATGAACTTTCTATATGCATCAACTTTTCAAATGGAGAGTTTTTGACCGTGGAGATTATTAGTAGAGAATTCATAGAGGTACGGTTAATGTTGATCCAAAAAAAATACAATTTTAGAAAAGTGAATTTTTAATTATTTGCCGAAATATCGGCTTAGATTGCTATACGTCGTCTATGAAAAGTTTTTTTAAATTGTATTTTTTTGTCTCAACCTCGACCGAACTCCAACAAATTCTCTGCTAATGCAGTAATTTTTAATTACCCACACTCTTCATCTTTACAACATATGTTTTACAAGACATATGACTAACATATTACTAGCCTACCCTCAGTAATCCTCATGATTTCTCACTTACTTTAAGTTGGAGAGATCCTGCAGTTCTATTTAAAAAAAAATTTGAACTGTAGAAGCTTTCCGAGTGAAAATAAATTTATTACACATGTTACGAGAGTAACAATCCTATTCCTATTCTTATTCCTTCTCTCTATTCCATGCCAACCAGGCTAGGGCCAAGCATGTATCGCTTATTTGCTGATGCTCTCTCAGGCTTAAAATATCAAATTCCTCATTTACTCTTAGCTATGTCAAAACTAATCAAATCTACTTAGTTTACGCAACTCCTGCGTGATAGACTACTTTTACCTAAGGCGTATTGTAATGCCGACATTCGACGAAGAGGTAGACTTGTGTTTTCATTCCGAATGGTCGAAACTGAACATTGACCAACTGCTACTTGCTCGGGGCACCGACGGCTGGGCTCCAACATTATTGGGACATCAAAGGAATTCAATACTGTAGAGAAGTCAGGCATAAAATTGACGTCAGCTCCGTCCGAAGAACATTACTACAGTCGAGTTGAGCCTCTCGCTATTCAAGCTTTGACAAAGATTCGATCAGAAATTTAGGGAGTGTGTAATTGGCATTGGCGATCTTCAAAATTTAAGACGAATCAACAAAATAAACAGTATTCCTTATAAATGAGTTACGTTAGGATGAAAGTTGACGGATACTTTATTTACTATTTTATTTTACGCGATCTGAAAGTCAACTCCAAATACATTGAGTGTTCCATTGTTGCTCAGTTTTCTCTTTCTTTCATGTAGATTAGAGAAATCCGCAGATTGTGATCTTCTAAAGGAGTATAACACACTACCTTTCTTACAAAAAGAAAATCATCTTATTTCCCAGTAGTCCACCATGTCCTAGTACTCATGCAAGGTTAAGTCTGCTTCATTCTGTGTGTTGCATAATACAGTTCCTGCACTCCTATACAATTTTTGACATAAAGATCTAAGGGTAAAAAATACAAACTTGTTAGTGCGTATAGCTTACATGCTAACGAATGTTGCCCTCTTGCAAAGCTTTGCCATTCAGCTTTACACAAACTTCTACTTGAATGACTAACTGTTACAATTCAAGAGAGGAATTAGCGTTCACTTTGCTCTCGTCCCAAAGGCTTATACGAAACTCTTCTGCTGTTTTACAGTCATCTGAACAGAAATAAAATCAACTGCACTTCATATGAGTGCCTAATTATCATATATTCTTTATCTTTGTAATATGAAGAAAAGTCTCTTTCGAAAGTCATAGGTACTCACTGGATGCTCATTGGGATTAGGAAAATTCAAATGCAATACATTTTCTTTTAAAGATAAAATATTGGCTTTATATGTATTTTTACTCTTATTATTCAGATTTTGAATGCCAATGTCAAATGTTGCATGTTGCTCTTAGTTCTACATTTAGGAGCAGAATGACTTCCTTGTAACAGCTAGCATCGACTTCAAAGATTCATATATGAAAAAAAAAATCCTAAACCAGGTATTTTTATTATATGTAGTTAGGATTTTTTTTTCAGTTCGGTATTAACATTAATAATTCAAAGCATATGTGCTTAAGCTTATGAAATATAATTATGTTGGGTTTAAAAAAAAAAAAAAAAAAAAAAAGCTCGTTTATGTTTAATGCAGTGACGATAGGTTTAGACAGCTTCCATTCCATCCAAACAGCTTCTATTCCATCCAGACAGCTTCCATCCCATCAAGACAGCTTCCATCCCATCAAGACAGCTTCCATCCCATCCATCCAGACAGCTTCTTTGGGGTCAGGATGAGATTTCATTTGGTGGAGTATTTCTTTTTGGAACATAATCAATGAGATATATCAAAGTTGTTCATGAGAACTATTTTTTTTTAAATAAGTTTTTATCCTTCCTCGCGGCCATGTATTCGGATACATATTCGGATATACCAGCTTGAATAAGCTATTCAATCAAGCTGATTTCCTTCAAGAAAATCTGCTGATTAAATGGTCCAAAACTTATCGGAGAGCTTTAACACCGACCATTTTTTTTTTTCGCCTTATGGAGAACTTCATCTTTTGGACATTAATTTAAGAAAATAATCAATAAAAAATATTGTTCGAAGTCCCGCATAGAATGTGCTTGTCTTATTGTTATCAGAGGCAACAATTAGGACTATTATAAAATCGGATAACTCAACTGCGCTCCTCAGCCCAATATTGGTAACTTGTCTCTCTTGTCTCGCCCATCTGCAGGGAGTAGGAATCTAGTGGACAGCATCATTTTTTTGGTACATTTATTATATCGATAAAGTTCTTATAGTAGTAATCTATATTACCAGTTTCCCAACTCACTAATTTAAAAAAAAGTGTAATAATCAGTTAAAAATGAATTATCTATAACAGAACCAATTTTTACCATTTTATTATCTTCAACTTATAGAGATCTTTTCATCATCTTTTGGAAATTAATTTAAGAAAATAATAAATAAAACGAGACCGGAAAAATTTCTGAGAACGTGAGCCCACTGTGAAAAACTTTATTTTCAAAATAAAAAACAAAATCAATGAAATGGCATAATAACACAATAAAAAATTCTTACGCTTTTAATTTTATTTTTAATTTAAAAAATAAGTAAATACATTTCTTCAGTGTTAGTTTCGGCGTAACTAATTCTTCCTTATTTACTGGGTAGTCTAACGTAGAATGGAGATCCAATAAGCTTTTTGTTCCAGAAAGGCATTGTGTTTTTTAGGTATCGGGACAAACACACACAAACACACGACAGCCTCGCTTGCACGGACCTTGCCCACAGTTCCGCCACCTCCTGGTGCCCGTTTTTGCCTACTCCAGAAAGACGAGTTAATTCGTACGGAAACCGTGTCATCCCCAAGGCTTCAGCCTCGGCTTCTTTTTACCCACATCTTCGCCACAGGAACACGCATTCTTTACCTCGTGTGTTCGGAGCCCTGTATTCTCTTCCAGCCTACACTGTACGCTCGCGACACTAATATCCGCTTTTGTTAAGAGGAGTAAGCAGTATTCTTTTGGAATGTACTATACTTAATTTTCGTGGGTGTCAAAATTATTACAGTTCTTTATCGGAGTCAGATTTACGATTCTTCAAATATTTATTAAGATGAATTTTTATTTTATCAATTATTATTTTGACTACTCCACTTGCACCAGGGAACTCAATCAATAAAATGTTCCAAATCACGCATCATTGAAATCGGTTACCTTCTTAAAGTCGACTTAGAAATGCAATTCAATAAAATCTTAATAACATATTTTTTAAATTAGTGAGTTACAATATTTGCTAACATTTCACAAATTATAACTGTGCGTTTATGGACCACCACTATTCATTGCCCCATTTCTTAGGGACCATTTGAATTAAAACTGATACAAAAATGACGTAAAGTAAAAACACACATTATCACGTGTAACCTTCTCGTGTTGAAGTTATTCGTTTGTGTGTTGACATTTTATCCTCCACCATGAGTAAATCATAAACTGTGGACTGATCCATTACAAAACAAGTAAAAAATAATACTCACAGTCTTTAATCATGTTGGGGTCACCACTTTGTTTTCCGCTCGGGTAGGTTAAATAAATTACCCTAATATGACAAGGTACTAGACATATTTATGCACAAGTCTTATCAACATAAGATCATAAACCGTAAAAAAGAGTAAAATATAAATAATAAAGTCCACGCTCGATCGATATAAAGCACTACAGAAAATTTAAACGTAACGGCTACGAAGGACACAAAAACAAAATGAATCTTTTACAAGATTGAAGAATACAACCAATTTATCACTATTCTCAAATAAAAACCTATTAACTAAAAATAACAATAAGAAAAATCATTAAACATGAATAAATTGATAAAATAAATTAATTCATTGAAATAAACAAACATAAAATAAGTAAGCTGGATAGATAAATCGGCAGCTTGTTTCTCTTTGGCCGTAAGTGACGTCATAACACTGTAGTCTAAAAAACACCTTAAACGTTCATTGTTCATTGTCTCATTTAATAAGGAATCTCGTAGAGGCCAAAGTGTACCACATTTCTAATTTTATGAGTAGTATAGTGCTACTCGGTTTACAATAATTATAATGTAATAAAGTGGGCTAGTTAGGAATAATAAAAATAGCAAATACAGTAAAAGTGTGAGAAGGAACACATTCTTTAATAAAAACCATCACATTACAGGATATATCTTGCAAATGTAGCGGAAATTAATGAAACCAAAATTGTAAAGCTCAAAGCATTTTTCAAAATAGCACTAAACTCAGGTTGATAGGTATATCCGTTAAACCTTACAATAAGACTGGTATCATTTATTACATTAAGTCACGCACTCATATACTAAGAACTGCTAAAAGAAAAATGGTGTAATGATATCATAGTATACTTAAGAATGACGATTAAAAGTATTTACAGTAATATAATAATAAAATAAAATAAAAAGATTAAAATTTCAAAGAGCTCTTGTCCTAATAATGATTTTTTCAATAATATAACTATAATAAATGAATTATAAAAATTTGAAAAAATATCTATCTTAACATTAAATGCCTTCAAATAAGAAAAAAAAAAAAAAACCAAAAAAAAAAAAAACTTTAGGGCCTTAATTTAATCAGTGGGTCGTGATCATATGATATTATTGCGTTGACGGATTTATTTAAACCTAATAATTCTAAATATAATTAAATTCGGTTTGGACATTATCTTGAAAAACTATACGGATTCTGACTGATATGAGGTCTGGAGTACCTACTGAAAAAAAATACAGTAATTTTCAACATTAAATTTTGTTTAACGCCTTTTGATTTAAGTCAATATGAGCAATGGATTTTATCTCAAACAAATATTATAATTAGCAATTTTCTCCATTAATAAAAATCTTAGAAAGCTTTAAGAACATATGCATTACACTTAAATTGTTATTTTTTATATAATTTATATGATGTGGTATATTATAATAGAGGCAAAATAAATAAACATTGTAAATCTACATTGTTTAAGAATTTGAAATGAGTCTGTAATAATCCATTATGTTTTGTTAAATATGTGAGAAACATAAGAGTAATATAATATGTTGAGTTTATAGTGTATTGTACAAGTTTCTGTTTGGTTTAGTTAGATCTTCGCAAATGACATCCAGCAAACAATAATATAAATTACTATTCTGATAAAAACACCACTTGTTCTAAATTTCATCACTGTTTACAAACTTTTATCATCATGTATCAACAAACAGTTCATTCGCTTGAAATAACCAGAGAAATTATTTTCCCAGCAGTGAATTAAATACACAGTTGATTTAAAAATCATACCGAGCCTGAAACCGAATTTGATGCAATTTAGGTAATACATTCAAATCTGCCTGATACCCGATGGTTGCTTCTTGCTTGAAATCGGACCATTCTCTACCCCTTCAAGAGTTGCATAAGTTTATCCCTCAAAGGGTTGTGTGTATTCAGAATATCATTGAGATTGGTCAAACAGTGCGACTTGCAGAGCACTAAGTATAGCACACTACGTCTACCATATCACCGAACCAGCAAAAGATCCGTCACGAATGAGCTACTCAAACTAAGCAGATTTCCCATGTTCCTTTTCGGTGGACATAAAAAGTGTAAATGTCTGGAGTTGGAGAGAGAATGAATGATACCACTCAAGCTGACCATTCCGTTCAGGAGGGATGAGTGGGGGCAGCTAGCAGCTAAGGAGGGGTAGATATGTATATGTAAGTTTATAGTTACGTACTTGAATATCTACCGTAATAAGCATTTTTCGTAACAATGTCATGGAACAAAAATATTAAAATTTAAATTTTACACCTCTCATTTGAATAAACTTATTCGTAATACCGAATATTACGAATATATATTGGTCAGTAAACGCTCTCGCGTTCACCATTTTTAAAATTAAAAACCAAACCTCTTTTGCATTTAAGCCTCTTTTTGCAAAGCGTTGTAGTACTTTAGAGGCTGAAATTATTTAAGGAGAACCAGAGTTTAGAGAGCTATTAAAATATAAAATCAAATCTTCGTTATTATTAAGTTTTTTTTTCTTGCAAACTGTTAAATCAATTCGTTTTTGGCTGAAATTTGCGTTTAGTGGGATACCAAAAGTTATAATCGTAATATCTTTCTTATAATATTATTACTGATAGTGTCAAGAATAGGTTTATTCTATGATCTATATATTTTTAAAATTTAGTATTCTAATATATATATATATTCTGTAACATTTTTAAATAAAACACTTAATGAGGTATGTATTTACTCATGTAATGACGAATGATGAGTGCTTTCTCTCATATTCATTACTCTTGTAAGATAAAATAAATTATTTACACATTATTTACTCTATACCGGCACTTAATGAACTTAAATTAATTAAACGATTAAATGTAAGGGAATAGAATAAAAATCCAACTGTCTCAGCCAGGGCTCGAACCTGGATCTCCTGCTTTCCGGGCAAGCGAGTTAGGTAAGTGGCGTAAGTGGCTAATTTAATAAAAATATATAACGGGCGCTTGTCTGGATAGAAGGAGATCCAGGTTCGAGCCCTGGCTGAGACAGATAGATTTTTTATTCTATTCCCTCTCATTAATTGTTTAAAATGTACGTGGAATAAAATACCACAATAAAAATAATATTTATAAATTAATTAAAGCAAACCTGTTTAGTACACACAGTCTCTTAGTTTTCGGACTTTATCAAGACAGCCATGTTTTATTCATGGCAAAGTGAAAAATAAGATAAATTTGAAAAAAAAAAAAAAAAAACCTGATATTCATTACCTCAAATATTGTTCTCCTTGCACTTTAAAAACTTCATAATGCTCTTGGTTCTGCACTAATACTTCTCGGGGCAGAAATTGAGGATAGCATGTAGGTTCGAGTGAATACATGCTTATTTACTGGCTTAGAAGCTTAATAAATAATATAAGCAGTGGGGTAAATAATTTTGATCTAGTACTTTCTCAAGGTGAAAATATGCGCTGGTGATATTCCAGAATTTCCAAGTTAATGCCTAACATCACATTCCTAAGAAAAATAAAACTCAAATGGGATTCATTGTGATTGTGTTCCAATAAGGGCTGATCTGCGCTTCTCCCTGCAATTATCAGTCCCCGGAGCTCTTATCAGAACAAAATTTAAGCCTAGTTTTTTTGTAATACCTGAGAGTAATCCACTGCCTTTAAGTGACCTTGGCGTGCAACCGGATCCCCTCAAATAAATATCATAATTTGAGGAGTCATTCTACGTAACCGATTGGGGAAAACCAGGCAATCCGAGCAAGCAGTAAACTACTTGATTTCAGATAACCAAATCCATTAAACTAATCAGGTAAAGGGGGTTTCTACGAATCGGTCAGAAGAGTATAAACAGGAATATCGATTTCGATGGAAATATCCAAGAAAAAGAAAGAATATTAAAACACATCCCACTAATTGGGTTTCTACATCAGACATATCTCCCTTCGATCAATATTTACCCAACCACGACTTAGTATATCCTCAGTGGTTGATTCAAATAAAATTAGTTTGTAACCGGATTATTGATCAGGGCTGAATATGAGTCTCAAACATATTCAACTAGGCTTCATGGCCAATTATATTTAGTAAAACTCCATTGTTGATAATTAATTGCTGATAAACAAAAAGTAAATTATTTTATTTTATCAGATTTACGTAGAAAATAGCTATCTAAGTTGCAACCATAAGTAAATTAATAAATTTTTTCGATCCTCTCCAGTAAAAAAAAAAAAAAAAAAAACAGCCATGAGAAAATAAATATGTATTATATAAGTGAGAGTTAACCTTAACCGTAATTATTATGCGACCTAGAACTACTATCCGTTTAGATGTTGTTTTTATTAAATGAAATTTAGCATGTCACTTTAAAATGCAAAATATGTATGAGATTCTTAATTCAAAACCAGAGATTAGGTGTTAGGATTACCTGAAAAGACAAGGGAAGTACATTATTTGGCAGATGTATTTAGTTAAAGCAATGAAACAAAACAGATTTTTCTACTAATACAATATATTTAACAAATTGTGAAATATGACAGTTAGGTTTAGGGGTTTAATTGAGCGAAAAATTTAAATTCAATGGTCTATAATGTAAAAAATATATTTAATCCATTTGTGGTTTTGTTGAAAACCAGAGTTCATTATTGAGCGAAATTGGACGAGTACCTATAACTTTGGTAGATTACAGACAAATGTCAAGTGTCAGTGCAAAATTTTTTTTCGATATAGCCGGCGTAATGTTTAGTTTAGATAAATGAGACTGCAATCTACAAATTTGCATATGGATAAGAGAGTTATTTAGCTTGACATTCTGATGAAATTCGCTTAGTATACGTACAAGGCATCTATCTTCCCACCCCGATCCTAAAACTGTTTCTACAAATCTACAAGATCATCTTGATAGCATTCAGAAATGGTGTGGCAAATGGAGAATAAAAATCAATGAAGCAAAATGCGTTCTAGTTTATTTCCAATTACGAAGGAAAAACTTTCCTAAAATTGTGAAATTTAACAATATTCCTTTACCACTCTCAAATTCCGTTCTTTATCTGGGGCTCCGTCTTGACTCACATGGGGTGAACATACTAAAATTAAAAGACAAGAACTTAATCGACGACAAGGACTCCTATACAGACTCATGAATAGGAATTCCGATCTTACAATAGAAAACAAACTGACGCTCAACAAAACATTACTACGACCAATTTGACATACAATGTAGAAATGTGGGGTACCACCAAGCCTTCCAACGTCAAACGAATCCAGTCCTTTCAATCCAAAACCCTCAGAATTACCGCTGACGCTCCCTATTATGTAACCAATTCATCCCTACACCACGATTTAAATATTCCTTTTGTTCAGGATCTAATTTCTTCCCGCTTCAGCATTTTCCACAGTAAACTGCCATACTGTGGCCTAATCTACTAGCACAGACCTTGTCTTCTAACTTCAACCCCTACAACCCACCCCGTCGACAATAACGAAGATGGCCCCGCGATTTCCTGCGGACATAGTCCGTGACCTCCTGTAAATAATTTGAGAGTGGTCTCAGTGGGCACCTTCTCTCCTCATGTGATTGATGTCATTTTTTTAATATTCATTGTAATCAAATTACAAATGCCCTTTCTTTTCTTTTTTTTTAATTAACAGAATGTGATATATGTAAATAAAGGTTTAAAAAAAGAAAATTATATGTAGATGCTGCTGACGGTTTTTTCTTTACATTCGTCTTAAATGAAACATGGGATATCTGTTTTGTCCACGCAGCTCCTGCGTGAAGGACTTGTTGAGGTTTGATTCTAATGAGCATCAACTTCATCGAGGGCAGAGTTATACGCCTTACAGGTAGGAGGCGTGACCAGTTTGCATGCTCCAGGTGCAGTTTGCGGGAGATGTACCGGCCGTATGCACTTTCCTGAAGGACTCACGTGTCTGCAATTCTTCCTTTCAGATACATCCTGATCCTGTACTGGTCATGAAGTTGTTTTTCAACGGGGTAGTATCTTATTTAATTGTGCAGGATCGGCGTATTTACCCTTTTTATACTTTTATATAAATAACGTATTCTGACAAAGACCTTATATCATTGCAAATACTTATTAACGAATCATATTTTAAAAACACAATCCAAGATTTATTAAACCACAATCAAGGAATTTATGTTTCATTAGATGTCTAAATTGACAACACGCTTAGCTGGATACTTTAATTCGAATTAAAAAAAAGAACGTGTAAAACTATTTTTTTTTCCTATGGCTCTGATACTTTGAAGGAACTTTCTGAGTTGTGGATAAACACTGAACAAATATTAACATTTTGTTTGATCCGAAATCAATGACATCAGCAACTTCAATTAATGGATGAATTCCATTATCCACAATAAAAACGGAATCAAATTCAATCCAGGTTTTGAAAAACCGAAATAAAGAATTAGGCTTCTATATTTGAAAAATTAGTGGCCCCTTGAAACTCGAACTTCATTCTTAAAGTCAAATTGGTCTTGAAAACATCTAAAATATTTAATCTATTCAAGATGACCGTGGTTGTCACCGAGGATGTAGGATGTGGGTGTCGATCACAGGAGTAAGAAATCTATACTAAAATGCCGAAAGTTTGGGCAGTTTTAATTCCTTATTCAGAGCCTACATTACAACAGAAAATGACACTATATAAAAAACCAGTCATATAGTTACAATATAAATAAAATTAAAATAAATGTAGCCATATGACTGATCTTTTACATAGAATCATTTCCTGTTGTAATTTAGTATTTAAGCTAAATAAGGAATTAAATATTCTGAAACTTGTAGGAATTTTAGTCTAGATTTTTTACTCCTGTGACCGACACCCATCTAAAATATTTTGAAAAAATCTTATTATAACCGCAAAAGCTACATTTAAGGGAATTCCTTGCTGAGAAGGACCCCTGCTAGAGAAGTTTGCAGAGAGTGGAGCTGGCTAGCTCCGGCCGTACGTCACACACTGCATCTCTGGAGCTGTCCTTGGGCACCGCGTACCGGCCGGTACCTGGCTTCTCTTACGTAAGCAAACTGGCCTTGCTTTGCGCCTCCGACAGACGCAGTACTCCCCCGGTAACTGTTCCACGCAGCCCTCGCTCCATTCCTCCTTCCCGTGGGAGGTGGGCCCTTGGGGAGAAGGAAGAACCCGAGAGTGTAGTCCAATCTGCGAGAGGTAAAATCATGCCCGGTTCCACGGGTACTGGAATGTATGGGTAACACGAATCAGTCTCGCCTCAGTCACCCAAAGTTATAACGAGATTTAAAAAATAAAATATTTTGATAAAATGAAAAAGAGATATTAAATCGAAGTTCAGATGAAAGAAATATTCCCCATCCCTTTTTACATTTTGCACTCAAATGAGACAAAATAATTTTCTGTCACTTTTAAATTTGACTTTTTTGATAAACCTCCACTTCTAATGGATTAATTTTCCTATATATATATATATATATATATATATATATATATATATATATATATATATATATATATATAACTTATTAATCATAAGTCTTTATTAGGATAATGAATGTCTGAGGCTTAAGGGTATGCTGATTTTCAGGGATTTTGAATATTCAATTCAAATTTAATTTGGTTTATATACATATATATATATATACCTAATGTAGATAGAAAGTACACTTACTCTTAATAGCCACTTCACCTTGAAGATATCGAGCGAAGGTGGGTCGTAACCCAGTGCTATTTAGAAAACCCAATAGCAGGCATAATTTTTCCTTCGTTGTTTTGAACACTTTATGTGATATGTATTATTATAATATATTCCTTTTGTTCATAATATTTGCAAAAATTGTTGATAGTTTATGTTACTTCACAATTGACTTATTTGGAGAAAATGTAGATCTGATTTTAAAACAACGCCAAACTTCCATGGAAAAAGTATACGACCCAAAAGTTTTAATGAATTCCCTTCAGTGGTTGAGATTAAGATTCCTGGGGTAGAGAAACCAACAGATCTACAGACAACACTGATTGAATGATTATCATAAGACGAAGCGAAAAATATTTTATTTCGATAAGTGTAGTTTGATGGATTGCATAACTTGCGTAAGCGAAGGAATTTAAAATATTCGCTCTCTCATGAGTAATTAGTCATTTATTTTTTAAATATATACACTAGTAGCTACCCTACTCTAAACACTCCTGGTACCAGGCAAGCTTTTATTTATGGATGAATCTCTGACCAAATGAGGGACTCGGACTCGTAACAAATTAAATCCGAATGGCTCCCAGTACTAAGCCGGTGTACCCATACTACAATTCATATATCTCCTTTCATTGTAAATTTTCTTTAAACGTTCAAGGACAAAACATTTAATAGGATTAATGCTTGTGCATCCTTCGTATGAAGGAAGTCTCAACCACACTAGTTATTGCCGCTACAAATTGCAGTTAGTAAGGTTATCCTCCTAATTAGTTGAGTGGGAACCCAATCTATTATCAGCCCAAACAGCCCCATGAGAGTAATACTTCTTAAAGGTTGTGTATATTATCAAAGTAAGATATAGGACAGGACACCGTTCCAATGGATAGTCATATCAAATACCCCAGAATAATATGTAATAAGTTTTGTTACGCTTAAATGGGAATGATTGCATTAATCGTTGGAATCGCCTTGGCCGAATGAAAAAATCGCAAAGATGTTCTTAGAATTGTACAAAAACACTATATTCACTGTTACAACTTGATATTATCAAAACAAAGAATATTAAAATATAAGTAATTAGATGATTTTAGTTAGGGTATGGTCAAGGTAGAAAATTATCCTGGCAGATAACTTGACCGAACCCCATCTAAAATCATCTAATAATAATATCTACGGTCAAAAACCTCTCCTTTTGAATATTAAAATATAAGAAATCAAAAGATCTAAGAAAATAAGAAAGGAAAATATTTTGAGCTATTCTTACCAGAAGAGTCATAGTTATTTTACCACGTGTTTCTTTTTGTTTAAAAAAAAATAAGAATAATAAATTAACTCAACTATAGAACAAAACTAGATTAAAAAAAAAATTCTGAATTATTTGTTATTTATTAACATCCCTAGGCCTTAAGGCACTACAAAAAGAATCAAAAGAAAAATTTAGCATGTCTAAAATAAAAAATAAAATAAAACTCTACCAATAAACCTGGTACTTATTAGTTGATTCGTTTTAAGTCTTATTTTTCCTCATGTCCAGCCTTTTGAATTTATCCTCTTAAAAAAGTATTTTGTTGACTTTACTTTTTAAAATCAATAGTGAGATATACTGAATTTAAAATGTAGTTTTTAGATGTAATTTAAATTACATAAATAAACCAAGTGACATTGTTTAAAATTAAATTACAGCCTTTATAAAGCATAAATATTTATAATTAAATTTTTTGGTATAAACATAAAAGCCATGTTATCCAATATAGACTATTAAAGAGATTTTTTTTTATTATAGTGTGTAAGGTTTTGCTTCCCTGAGATTCAAATAGTGAAAGTTTGAGAATTAGTAATGCCCAAAAAACTTAATAGTTTGTAGTTAAATTTTTAGTTCAAAGATAGGCTTTCCGAGTATTAAAATTTATTGATTGGCATGCCCAACTTTTGACTACGAAAAAAAAACTGTTTTTCGTTTAATTACTATAAAACCGACAGACCTTCAGATATTTCTGTAAAATGTTATCCAACATCCTTAACGAACAGTGACCAAAACAATTTTTTCCATCTGCAATAAAATCTGGAATAAAACATCAGAAGTATGAAAAAGAATACAACATTTTTAACTCCTTTTTTTATCATTAAATTTGTTTCTTGTAATGGAAGGCCGCCATCCAGCAAGTGTGTAAACTAAGCATATTTACCGGATATCCTTAAAAATAGACATTATTAAAAGAAAATGATTAATTCGAAGTTAAATGCCAAAAAGAATAATGAAAGATGAATGAAAAAGTTAATTACCCCAGGGCCAACCGGGTTTGAGGGATGGGAAAAACTGTCAACCCTCCTAGTTTATTCTTAAACACCTTCCTCTTCTGTAAAATGTGCAACATTAGTGTAAGAATCACATTATATTTTCAGTAAATGCTTACACTATTATATATTCAAAGATAATTGTCACCCATTGAAAATTTCGGTATCTTTTTTCATTTGTCTCTTGGATTTATTTTAGTGTGGTCCCTTTATTACATTCCATTATTAATAACCTTCCATCATGAGTGCATTCAATTTTCTTCTACATAGGTCTTCAATAATTTTAATATCCTCATGAAATATTTTATCTCACCTCATACTTATGTCAAACTTTCAGGTCTAGATGGCAGTGGGAATGCCCTATTCCCATGGGGTGCCCTACCTTAATACCCATTTTGCACCCAAGGGATTTTCTAAAAGCAAACCGTTTAACATGGTTTTCTGCTTTTCGCTGGCCCAGAAAATTGCCGACAACTGTTGCAAATGAAGTTCAGGCTCAGTGTCATTCATTGTATTTTTAAAATTACTTTAATTTTTTTCCCTACTCTAAATGCAGAGCAGGAGCCTTCCTTATCAAGCTGCTACATAAAGTTCAGCGACACAAGCAGTAGAGGAAATTTTTCTTATTTATTTTCCAGTTCAATGAAGAGTCTATAACGTCATTTTTTACAACCACTATATTGTTCTCTCTTAAGTCATTCTTGTCCAACTCAATTGAGTATTATCAGATGATTTTAGTTGGGGTTCGTTCAAGGTAGATCCAAAAAAAAAAAAAAAAAAACAAATTTAACAAAAGTGTATTTTTTTAAAAAGATTATCTGCCAACGTTTCGGCTAACATTGTAAGCCATCTTCAGGATTGCCTATCATGAAGACGAGAAAGGACGTCCAGTCCTTAAGTTCACATTTCCATGACTAATGATGAAACGTTGGCAGATAATCTTTTAAAAAATACACTTTTGTTAAATTTGTATTTTTTTTTTTGGATCTACCTTGACCGAACCCCAACTAAAATCATCTAATAATAATATCTACGGTCAAAAAACACTCCATTTGATCAATTGAGTATATTGTCTCTGATATCCCAGAGGAAAAAATAATTAAATAAGGATATTTGGTGTGGTCACTTTGATGTCTGAGAGGAAGTTTACTATTAACAAGTTCACATAAATTACTGAATTATATATCTTCTCCAAGGACAAAACTATGAAGCTATATTTGGTTTCCATATTTAAGCTTCCACGGTCTCCAGAAATATTCATAAATTCTTATTCCAGGCTAGATCAGTAGAAAAGTTGTTTCCCAAGCTTTCAAACATCCTGCGATAGCTTCTTCAGGGCTGAATGGAGAATGAGGAGTTTTTCTAATTACATTGAGTGGGCAACAAATATTAAATACATTTGTTCACATTGTATATAAGAATACATTTCAAGCTTTGCTTCGAGCTATCAATAAACAGACGCCAATAATCTGCAAAATATTCATGTCTCATTTTATCCAGGAGCCCTATAGTGTGACAATATTCAAAATTTTCCTTTTTGGAAGAAGTATATTTGTATAACCTTATCTCTTCCGATTAAAGATTGGTAAAAATTTGTTCGGTCCTGATTGCACTAAATTTTTGTTGTACATTTTTAAAGCAAGTAATTAGATTCATTTTACAGGTTAATATATCTGGGTTTTTTGCTATATTAAGTTAATAAATCTGACGAGACCATATAACTTATAATGTTTAAACTTCGAGATATTTTTGACATCCCTTCTTGAACTCTGCCACTTTCATTAGTATCTTATTTTTAATATTTCATATCATGACTAATGGTTATTGTATTAGTTTTGAGTTTCATTGTTTTTTCTTGCATAACACTCCTATACCTATGTACATCTTTATTTTTGATTATTAATACTTCTTTCTCCCCTTTCCGTACTTCTACAATTAGTTGTAAATATTGTCATAGTTCTGTTGAAACTTTTTTATATTTAATTTTTTATATTAAATTGTTTTTAATTTTTTTTTAATGGCATCCCAACCACTAGGGTCATTAATGCCTTTTACGTACAGCAATGGATGATAAATGAAGGAAGATTGTTCATAACGGTTGCAGCGAAATATGGAGGTGGACAGTCGAAAGCCGCCCGCGACGGAGGGGGCAAGAACAGGAGGCCATGTTCCGGCGCGAGGCAAACAAAAAATTTAATTGTTTGTAATTTTTATTTTTATTATTGTAATTAGGTCAGAATCAGCAATACTGTCAGCTGTGAACTCTTTGTTATTCAAGGGAACTTAAGTCCCAGAATAAAGTTTCTTTTTCTTTCTTATCTTAAAGGGGATTTTTATTAAACTCATCTTTAGAAAACTGGAGAATCCAGAATCTGGGAATTGGTACTCCCTCAAACTGTAGGACAGGGCATCTTGCAGAGGCTAAAGCAGGATAAGCCCTCATGCTGCAGTTGTTTCGTATTGGCTACTAGAATATTTACGAAACAGACAACCGTCATCGGAGTCTTAGAGCCCGAAGATCTCGTGGCGCGGGAAGAAAATTAGCGCGCACTGAGAGCTTCCGCAGGAGCGTGGCGAGTTGAAACTCGTGGATTCTGAGATCTAAGCGTGCGACTCGGAACCAAGACAATAAGAAACTCATTGCATGGTGATAACGGAAACGCACGTTACGCACACATAGCCCTAAAAGGTGTTGACCCCACTAGGCCGACCTCGAGAAGGAGTTTTAGTGGGTATACTGCGACCCTAATGGTCCAGGAGTCCTGCAGTCTTCTTGTGAAAAGGGGATTTCACCTCCCACTTAAGAAAAAATAAAAGTCATAGGTGTCTTTAATTGATTGTCTTTAAACAATCGATACGCTAAATTTTAAAAAAAAAAAACCTTTTTGTTTTTTGTTTTTTTTTAGCTAGTACACTGGGTGCCCAGGGCTTATTAATGATCGCCCAACTTTACACCAAAGTATCCATGATAAGCTCTCTTTATTAAATCACTAGCAGTATTTATGTTATTTTTGAATAAATATTATCCGTTTTATCCCCCCCCCCACTATAATTTCAGTCATTAACGAACTCATTTAACGATAATAAAAAAAAAAAAAGCTTAAATATTTTAGTTTCAAAATTTTATTTTATTTATTTTAAAAATTGGGAGCGCTAGAGCGCGTAAGGACTCACACGTACATACATATATAACTTCTAATCTGCCACATTTTAACTTCTTCAACTTAGGAATTCATCCACTAAAATTCATTGAAATTTTTCACAAGTGAGATCAACGTTAATAGCTAGATTTCCCTAGGTGAAAACTGCTAAAAAGAAAATTTATAGATTATAATTAAACGATAAACTCTTTTTTTATTCTATTCCCTCTCATTAATTGTTTAAAATTTACGAGGGATAAAAAACCACAACTAAATAAAATATTTATAAATTAAAATTAAATAAAGTAAATGACGAGAGTCGACAAAATGTATGACAATGTCAGCTCCTTCGAGTTTAAGACAAAGTTCTCGTATTTCTCGTAAGTTAGGCTCTCGCTAGTGTAGAGGGAATTTAATGAGATATCTAGCTAGTCCTTGTGGTGTAATGGCTTAACACACCAGCCCGAATAGCAGGAGATCCAGGTTCGATTCCTGGCTGGGACAGATAGATTTTTTTATTCTATTCCCTCTCATTAATTGTTTGATAAACTCTCTTATACCTACCACGTTCTTGTATTCCATAACTGATTGACTCTCAAGGTTTGTATCATATACCATTGGCCACAGTAAACAATCATGGTACTGAGAGTTTCGTAAGGGTTGAGTAAGAAATGAAATAAGGAAAAAGAAGATACAGGAACATAGAGTAAATACACAGGTCACGTACGGACCCCGGACCAGGGTCTGCCTTCGAAAGGTCGGGGTCCACTGCTCTTGGTAGGACCAGTTTGCTTCCTGATACTGTTTTAGTAAATAGTACAGTTCATGCCCCCGTATTCCAGGTTTTTGTCCACTGGACATTTAATCTCAAAAGAGCCAAGCTGTGGATTTCTGGACTATTAGCGAACTCCAAAGGATTGCAAAATATGGTTAGGTTGATCTAAAGACAGATTATTCGAAAAAAAAAAAACATTTCCTCCTATTCTATCTACTGTACACCAAAAATAAAAGTCACACACACACACATAAGTATATATATATATATATATAGTAAATAAGGTCAGGTGGGATAAAGAGTGAACACAAAAAAATAAAAGATTACAACTAGTAAAATTTTCGGGGAGACTTTTCGCCCATCGTCAGTGGACTAAAAACCAGTTTCTCTTTACTCCTCACTGACGAAGGGCGACAATTCTCCCCAAAAATTAAAACTCAATGTAAAATTTTTCCTATTGTGTGTTCACTACACTCTTTCTTCCTCATAGTCTGATTTTTGATTTTCGGTCTGCGGGCGAGGGGCGTGACAAAATCAAATTTTCATTTCCAATTTGCCTTAAATACATGTGTTCATTTTTTGATTGAGCCCATATCTACACCATTTGTAAATTATTCTGTGAAAAAACTTTATGGTAGGTATTCTATGAATATATAGATATATATAGACACACTCATATGCTTGTTTTTCAGATGGTGAGTTTATTTTTCTACTAATTTTATGATTTTGCTAAAAATTAGACATTGCATAGACTAATTTAGGAAAAAAAAAATGAATTTGGGCAAATATTTACATTTATAAATTAGGCCTCATAAATTAAAATTTTAATTTATAACCATATAGAGTTCTGTGCCATCCTGTTCTTTATTATATCATAAATAAGGCCAGTCTAAAATTAATGATTTCCAATTATTAAACCTTTAGAAAAATATATAGCTATCTATGTCACTATAGATAGACTATAAATATGTAAACTATAAATTCACTGAATTGTTAAAACTTTGTAATTTTTAAAATTGATTTTTCACTTGTAATACAATTTTCTAGCTATTTATTCTTTACAGTTGCAAAATTTTTATAATATAGAGAAAATATTCTTCAGTATTGAAAACATCATTCATAAAATGTATTCAAAACATATCATTATGTTAATACTTCCTGAAACCAATAACCACTAACACACTCACACACACACGTACATACAAGCACACACCTTTTTACCTTCTATTAAATACAATTAGTATCGAGGGAGAATGCCGATTAAAAGTTTTCATATTCAAAATATATTTTTATACTTTAAATGTATTTTAAGGGAAAACATGTATTCCAATGTATATTTAAAAACCATTTTTGCAATACCAATAAAAAATTTTAAATTTAATTTAATTTTTTAAGTATAAAGATAATATTTCTCCCCATAGTAATAATATTTTTTCAGTGAAAAAGAAAGTTTATAAATTATGCTATGTTTAAAAATATGTTTTCAAATATATATACATTTATTTTAGTTTTACTAAGCATCCACATTAAATTGCTTACTCTACTTTATTTATTTATTTACTTTTTTTTCTCTATTATATTTTATTTATTTATTACATTATCTAACTATAATACACTATGCAATTTACTCATAATTGTATATTAGCACTTGGTATAAAAACTCAAAAGAGTAATAAAAACAAAACAACTTCCTGAAACCAATTAATACACACACACACACACACACATACACACAAGGAGGGAGAGATGACCCCAAATTCCTAAAATTGGCTTACTGAATTTGATATTAAGAAATCATCTCCCTCTGAATTGCCATGGAGAATTGTTGGAATGAAATTGGGAAGACAATGCAATGGCTAAGAGTTTACGATGCTTTCAACTTTAGATAGAATTGGAAAAACAGGATGGGATAAGGACTTGGATGAAATCGACTTGGAAGAATTTATAAAGGAAGCATTTTTAATGGCTCTGAGGACTTTGGTTTGGAAGGTTTAAATGTGTTAGTTGTTAGAAGTCCATATTGATTTAAGTATAGTTCTGTAAATCATTAGTTTGTTTTATACTGATATAAGAAGTCTAGTTGTATCAGTATAAAACAAACTAGGATCTATTTAGGCCTTGTCTTTTCTGTCTGAGTCAAGGTGAAAATCCAGGGATAGTAGTAAGTTAGATAAAATAATTTTGGTTCAGATTTTAAGCATGACATGAACACTCTTATTCCATTGACTTTCATGCCAATTTATACATCAATTACCGATAATAAAGGTATCCTTGAAGTGTTTTTAACGCCACAGTGGGTTCTGGAAATTAAGCAATTACAGCCAAATCATGAACAAGGGATGAAAGGAGGGTATCTCATTGGTTGAAATGCCAGAGGTATATAATATAATAAGGATGGGTCTGAGCTTACTGCTCAGTGGAAATTTCCTAATACAGGACAGTCATTAGAGTAATCAAATCTATATCAGACCTCAAAATACCTGTTGGATATATAGGAGCAAATAATCAGGTAAAGAGTACTGGGAAGGACATGTTTTATTTAGTACAGGTAGCCTTAATGTCCCACCCACCTCTTTTTCCACCTTTTTCCACATCATTGAAACAAATTCTACACCTTCTTTAAACTAACATAACAATTGTTTTGAAAATAAACATTTTATAAAAAATAAATATTTTATATATTTATTTATATAAATATATACATAAATATACTTTTTATATTAAGACTATTTTTAAAATTGATTTTCAATACTTTAGAAACAATATTTTATATTCCTTCTTTTCTACAAGTTATAAATGCAAAGCAAAAAGTCGAGAAATAAAATAATTTGAAATTGCTTTGTGGTAACTTTCATAATGAAAGGATGATAATAAGCAAACAGTGTACTGTTGTCTTAAAAAAAGGTGTCAATGCATTTGGGTGCAACAAAAGTGTTCTCTTTCATGAATAAAATATTTTCTTAATATGGAAAGATATAATTAAAATAAAAAACACCTTTTTCCCCCATTTAAAAAATTAAAAATGTATCATATGAAAAAAGATATAATTAATAATTTAAAAATATGCATTACATGTAAAANATAATAATATCTACGGTCAAAAACCTCTCCTTTTGAATATTAAAATATAAGAAATCAAAAGATCTAAGAAAATAAGAAAGGAAAATATTTTGAGCTATTCTTACCAGAAGAGTCATAGTTATTTTACCACGTGTTTCTTTTTGTTTAAAAAAAAATAAGAATAATAAATTAACTCAACTATAGAACAAAACTAGATTAAAAAAAAAATTTTCCTATGTTTAAAAATTATTTTTCCAATGTTTTAAAATAACATTTATCTATTATTTGCCTCTAAAAACAATCATAATGAAATATGTAGCAATTATTTTTTATTTAAATGCTTTATATGAATATATGTTCTATGCTTTGTCAGTACTAGGCCCAACCACTGTTTTAAGAGATCTCTTTGTCACAATTTAAAAAAAAATTGTTACCATGGTAAACTAACCAAATTTCTCATGTAATTACTACTAATGTAGTTAGTAAAAAATTTGTTTATGTACCTTCAATGAGATATAAACCTGGATCTTCTGCTTTCCGGGCCGGTGCGTTTTCCATTTACGCTACCGAGACAAGTCTGATAAGTTATTAAATTCCCCGCACTAGTGTCCTGGCTGGGACAGTTAGATTTTTTATTCTGTTCCCTAGCACTAAAAATTGTTTAACCCTTTTTATGTTTCATTTGGTGAATAATGAGCACTAAATATTGAATTTCTTAAATAATACTTAACATTGGAATGAAATAAGTTTAGCGATTGTAGCTACTAAACAGTGAAACCGTTTATTTAATTTTGATTAAATGTTTATTTATTAATTCTTTTATAAAAAAAAAAAAAAAACATAGAAAAATTTCTAATTAAAGTATGGACTACATATAAACACTCATCATTCATCAATCAAATTATATATTTTATTGTTCAATTGTTAAAATAATAATTTTCAGTTCAGTAACAAGTTAAGTAGTGTTTCAATGAAAATTATGGCAATTATAACTTTTAAAAAATGTTTCAAGTCAAAGATTGTGTTACAGGTTAACCCTACACTCCAAATATTGAGATTCTGCTTATCAATGGAATATATTTCTGAACAATTATTTCAATAATAAATATAAATTTTTATTCTGGTTAAATGCAAGTTACATTCATGATACCACTATATGACATTAATCACATTTAGTGTTCCAGGTAAACCCTTACTTTTAACCAAACTAATTTTCTTGTTCACAGAAGTTAATAATTATTTTAGCACTATCAAGTTATATTGTGTATAAATTAATTTTACAGTAGCTGGAACTTAGAAAACTTTGAAATAAGTGTCCCACTATCTATCGGGCCAAAAGACATTGGCATCCATTCGGCTTCATGTGGGTCGATCATTAGTTCTCTCATATTCCCATATCACAGAAACCGAATGCCTCCAGCCATTTCGAATTCGATTCATGAAAACACACACACATATACATATAAACACCGAATTCTGACACATCCTTGAAACTAGGAATGATGTCGCCGATGCCTCTTCAAGGGCGGAAGAGAACCAGAGGAATGGATCTACCATAACGGACCTTATCAAAACTCCAATCTTACGAGGCCACTGTTCCTGTTTGAGATATAATGACCTATAATAATATAATAATCTCTACCGTACTTAACGAGAGCGTTTGCAAAGTCGTTTTCATGGATAGTCATTCCAGAACCTGCAGGTCACATAGACTCGAGGCTTATGGTACTCTCAGGTGAATGGATGAGTCGAGCATTGTCATCGTACTCTCATGGCACAACTAGACCAGAATTTTTAGACGGCCAACCTGATTACTATCTTGACCCCGTGACAAGAATGCTATCAGTACTGCTGAGATGACCTACGCCCAGCCCTTGCAACTGCCTGGGAAAATTACGAACACAGAACTATGTGTAAAGTCTCAGAGACTAAGGGGGTAGTTGAGCCCAGTGCTTCGTTTGCTATGTTGTGGTCAATGCTACTTCAGTCATTATTTTTTGGAACTTTCAAATCAGCATGCAAGACTTCTTGAGAGGCCCCAAAATGAACAAGCCTCTAATACTTCCATACTTAGGTCCACATTCAGTTCCCCGCAGGCAAACTTCTCCCTGTAAGTATTCATACTTACTTGTATGCAGCTACATACAGGACTAAACACATACATTGACAGGCAAAAAACCAATTGACCTTTACAAGATGATCAGAACTTGAGTTCCAGCAACGGAACGTCCGTCACAACTAACATCACCTGATACCTAGGTATTGATAGACCAACTCTCTGCGAATGACAGGTATTTTAGACTTCCGCAATTGTAAAAATTGTCTGTACATACACATGTAGTATATAGTATAATCAAGTATTATGTTTAAAATGATAAGTATAAATTTTCTGTTAGTAAATGTTGATTAATCACATTCAGTCGGTATTTTTTCATAAAAGATTCTTTAAAATACTTATCTGGTCCCACAGTATTTCACCAGTAAAATTGAAAGCTAATTTCCGGTCATTATTTCATGGATATGTGACTTATTACGATATATGTGGTTACGTGTATTAACAGTATCACTTCTCTTCAAGAAGAAAATCAATAAATATTTTGTTACAGAGACAAATTTAGTGGAATCTGAAAGGGATTTTAATAATTACTTTCTTTCCTTTTCAAAAATAATTACCTGAAATATGGACAAGGCCAAATTAAAAGCCGAATTATGAAATAATGAAATGTAGTTAAATACGAACTTAATGTGAAACTGCTGATAGTGGATTCATTTTCAAAAGACATTAGTGCCTTTCAAAAAGAGGACTCATCCAAGATAATGTACATCTTTGTCGTGGAGCAATAAGGAAAACGCCGGAAATAACATTAATTAGCCTGTAAAAGTCTCATGGAACATTTCCTAAGTAACAGAGGGTTTCCCTGTCTGAAGAACAGGTAAAATACACTTTTCCTTAAACTATCCCAGGAGAGGAAATGGCAACATTCCTCACGAGGAAGCTATTTAATGAAAATTTGGCAACTTAAAATGCATGAAGTCAGCCAAGCAGAACGAGAAGGGTAGTGAATCTAGAGAGCTAGATGGGCAACACAAAATCATCATCAAAGAGGCCAACCTTCATAAGCAGTGGAAATTAAGTCTTTTTGTTTTGTTTTGTTTTTTTCAGTGAACTCGGACGAAGCTATACAATAACAGGAATAAAAAACTGTTATACTTTGCTCAGTAAGAATGATATTTAATTAAAGCTGATCGTTTTCATGACCCAATGTCTCATCTTCAGAGGCTAGGAATCTTTCAGACGAGATTCTAGTAATGAACTCAAAGAATCTTTGAGTTCATTACTAGAATCTCGTCTGAAAGATTCCTAGCCTCTGAAGATGAGACATTGGGTCATGAAAACGATCAGCTTTAATTAAATATCATTCTTATCGAGCGGAGTTTAGAAGTTTTTTATTCCTTATGGAAATGAAGAAACTCTGCTGGTAATTTTTCATCTGGAGAATCCGTAACTATAAAAAAACTATAAAAATGTGAATCATTACTCAATGCATCTCAGCATATTATCTAGAAGCATACTGAAAATGCATCTAGATAAGATTTAATAGCCTTTCATCTTTCAGAAAGTTCATTACAGAGTCGATGACTTTATCGTCATCCAATAGAATTTCGTCTTGAGTCCCATTTAAGATATATTATTTCTTTTTTTCTTTATATTTTAGGCACTCTGTAAATATATGTTTGATGGTAAGAAGTTGTCCACAGACCTCACAAATGGGCGGGTTATCCTTTACCATTCTATAGCCATGAGTAAGTCTTGTGTGTCCTATTCTTAGTCTGACTAATACCATCTTATATTTTTATGCCAAAACTTTTTAAAAAAAGTGCATTTTACAGAAAATATTTAAGAAAGTAATTTCGGTTGTTAAGTGAACTACCTTATTTTCAAAATAAAGATACCATTTTTATTTGAAATCGGATGAGAGAGAGAGAGAGAGAGAGAGAGAGAGAGAGAGAGAGAGAGAGAGAGAGAGAGTTTGCAGGATGATCAAAATTTATGAATCGTAATACTTTCTTTGTAATTTGAGCTACTAAAACTTTTTACAACATGAAAGGTAATGAATGTAATTTTATAAAATTGATATTCTGTATCATTTTTACGAAAAGTACATGACTGAGTAGTTCTGAAACTCCTATCCCATATATTGGTCTTACCATATCATTCATCGATTTCTCTGGTTTTTAAGGTAAATTTACCCTTATAATAAACCTTGGTTCGTTATTTAGGAAACAATAAACCAACAGCATTTCACTTAGGAGTGGAAACTTAGAATGCTTTATAAACTCACGCTTTGAAGAGATTTTAATCTGTGAAAAGTGCGATGGAATGACTATTAATCCTTCCTTTAATGGCGTGACAAGTTCTTTTTAACACGGAACAGAGGTTCGGGGAGAAAAGATCTGAGATGAGCCGCTCACTTTGATTAATGGTGTTTTTGATTTATGGCAGGAGCTGGAAGTGGGGGGAGGAACTTGGATGGTCCGATGAGACAATTGCCCCAACTACCTTGGTTTTATAGAGGATTTATAGTCTTAAAACAAAAAAGTCCTTCAAGCTAATCGTGGGTAAGAGAGTGTACATGGTCGATTTCAGATCTTAAAATGCTCCTATGACACAAAAGTGTCTTATGTATGGGTTCGTAGGAAAGTAACAGACCACCGCCATGAACTTAACTATTCTGCCATATTTCATAATTTATTCACTCTATTTGAATTTCAGCCAAGCCCCATTTTTAATCTTACAATTGTAGAGAAAATAACGTGTATCATTGGATATACATTATAATGAGTTATACTGAGATTCATTGAGCTTAAAAAATTTATAAATTAAATAATTCTCAACTAATGATGAGTAAAAGATAGACCCCACAAAGGGGTTGTTTGGAGGAATCAGGGTTGAAAATGATGAGAGGACCTGGCTCAGGACCGAGCAGAAATGAAAAAGCTCTTTAGAAAGTACCATCGCACACTGCAACAAGTGGTAGAGAGCTACAGAACAAGGCAGGAAAAAAAGATAAACCTCAATTGCCAATAAAAGTATCCGTATTTATTCAATTATACACTATTTGTTTGTACTTACTTTGAGATTAAGGTAATTTTAAATAGCTGGTTGATCTTTGAACTTTACGAGGAAGGATTGGTCGGGGATTAGGTCTTGGAATTTCAAGAGAGAAAACTAATTTGTAAACCGAAAAAGTTTTTTTAGTTGCCAACAATTCAGTCTAAATTTCAGGCCTTTTCCAGGACTGAGTAACAAAATAAACAAATAAATAAAATGGACAAAATATTATGATAATAAAAAAGAAGAATTGAATGAAGAGTGTGTAATCAATAATATAAATCTATGAGAAATTAAAAATCTAAAAGGTTATTTCCACCACCAATGAATATAGAACTATCATACCTTCTATTATCCGTCTTCATTGGTTTCTGCAAACCATCTTCTGTTGGCGAGTGCTTTCAGAAATGATCCATCCTCGTGGCCGAATACATGTGTTCTCTGTCACCTTCTGTATTCAACTATTGCCAGCAGTTGAATCTTGAATGAGAAGTAATTCTGTACTTTTTCAGAAACAATTCTTCTTAGCCAGTTGTCCCACGAAAATCATTGTTTTCAAAGATATTTGGCTACAATTAATCCACAACCTAAGCGTTGTGAACTTATTTAAAACTGGCATACAAATATTTAAATAGGGCATCAAACACATTTTATACAGATGCCTCTGTAAAGTATAAAGTTATTTTCCTGTAAAGTTAGTCTCAGTGTTCACTAAGGAAATTTTTCATCATATGAGTTGTAAAATGTTTATATCTGAAATTTGAACAGAGGTCAACCTCTCATGTTAAAAATGAACAAATTTTACTAAATTATGAAATACAATTCTGCCAGCAGTATTTATAAGAAAAATTGCGATTCTAGGTTCTAGCTATGTTGCGTTCAAATATAAATTATTGCTACTGGAACTTAAGAATAAATGTTGGGTTTAAGATCAAACCCTATCCCTAATGGTGCTGAGAATTTCTTTTTTTTTTCTTGTTATCATTATTTCGATGCTGCAAATAAAATTGTGTCACTCATACAAAATGGCAAATACTACCTAAAAGGCGTTCCTTTACCATATAAGCGTTCAGGAAATTTTTCGCGTCATTAGTATCAATAGCGTACTAATCTTTTACATATTCAAAGCCTATCATTGACTCACACTAGCAAATAAAGGTACAAATAGATCTAGGTAAACATCTGGATTTTAATTTGGTCTCCAGTATTTCAAAGAATATATAAAAATATCTTCCCGTGTCATTAGAACGATCTCCAGTCTTATATAGTACTCAAATTGTGTGTTTTATATGTATATATATAGGATATATATATATATCTATCNGGGAATAGATGGAGACCGAAATTTCGTAAAATCTTCTTGTTAATTAAGTTACGAAAAAGTTAATAGAACATAATAGGTGAAAAATATAATTTTTCAACGTTTACAATCGATATTATTCATATGTGAAAAACACGTTAATAATGAAATCTACATATATATATATGGATAAAGAAATAATTTATTAAATACAGGTTAATTGCACAGGGCCTTCAGTGTCAATGATTGCCCCATCAGAGCTCAGCTACCACAATTCAGAACAATTCATCGGCTAAAGACATATTGACCTGATAGGGGGGGCTTGAACCCTAAAAAAAGTATCACTGATTCTGTAAGTGCTCTACAGTTTATAAATGGATATTTAATGTGCAAAGAGCTAATTTATTCATTTGCTTATCATAAATAAAAATATCGCTCCAGTACGAAAACTAAAAATTATATGAAAACTTCTTCATGTTTGGCATGATCAATATCGTACTGAATACTTATTTGAACTTTGAAGGTTTGGAGTTCCATATTTGAACTTCGTTTTTTTAAGAAGCTCCAAAAATATGCCTTCCTCATTATGTCCAATGTCTTTTAACATTTTTCGTTTTTTAAGCAATGAATAAATTGTACAATTCAAATTTTATTCACCATACTTTAATCAACCTCTAAATATTGGTCCACCTCTTTACCTCCCCCACCTTCTTACTCGATTTAACTAACTAATAAATTAAAGAAACAGCTTACAGAAACAAGCATAATCACTAAATATATATACTTAAAAATAAAATAAAGTACTATTCAAAATTAAAGTTCCTCTTCAATGTTTTTCAAACAGTGATAATATATTTATTGCCATAATTCTTACCGAGAAATCAACTATAGAATTTCCGATTCAGGAAATAACTTCTCATTCAATATATTATTTTATATATATTTTGTTACCTGATTAGAATTGTCACATAACATTAGCTAAGCATAAAATCTTTACTTTCAGTTTAAGCTAACCTATTATAGTTTGATCCTTCAGTTTTGATTGATTTGACCACCTACATGTTAATATCAATGAGTTGCTGAGAAAAATGAAAATTATTGGTCACTTATGAAACCAGTCTAAAAGTTTGTGGTAAACACTCACTGAAATAACCAAGTAAAATTCCATATTAAAGGAAGATTTCCTTCTTTAACAAGGCCATTGGCTTCAAATTCATTAGAGAATTACAATCAGTCTATACATTTCAGTTTGTCCAAACTTGCCATTAAATAATCTTTGTACAAGTCTCTGTTCAGAAGGAATTTTATTTTTAGCAAAGCGCTATTATAGTATCGGAAGTTCTCCAGAAAATCTTATCCGAAATCCTGATGAGTAACCTTTTCACATATTCGCGAATAAATTTATTCTTGTAAATAGTTATATTTAATCTAGAACTGCTTGCTTTTACCCATAGAAAAAGGGACTATCTACAGGTTGCCAACCTTTTCTAAACATCCTTGACTCAGGAAAAGCTATTATTTATAGAAGCTTGCCCAGGGCGGGATTCGAACCCACAGGATTGCGAGTCCAGAAAAATCCAGATCCTCTGAGCTACCCTGACGCTCCTTAGCCATCTTTCTGAGACTTATTTGGGGTGAGATGAAATAATGTCTACATACCCACTCACATCAGTCCTGAATGATGACCATTTTAAAAATGTGTCATTTCTTAATGCCAAATAGGGTTTATGGGGTTGAAAATATATGAAATCCTATAAATGTAATTGATTATTTTTAGTAGAATACCCCATAGAAAAACATTGCTGATTTGAATGACATTGGTATTACCTATTATCTTGATTTATGACGGAAACAATTTAAATCGTCTACATATAATTTTTCCCCTGTACGTAACATTCGGACAGGGGGAAAAAATGCTTTGTTTCCGAATTGGATTGATCCAAATTGTGCGAGGAGAGGAAATGATTATGTCATATGCATGGCGCAATTACAATAAGAATGTTATGCTGGGGTACGTAACATCCGGACTTGCCGATCAATAAGTTTCCGTCCGGTTTCTCTGCTCTATTATAATAAATCATTTTACAAAAATATAAATAAAATTAATAGAATATAAATAAAAATGATTTAGGATCATGAAATGAAAAAAAAAAAAAAAAAAAAAGTCCGTTATGTAGGAGCTGTGAAAACTAAGCGAATTTTCGAAAAAAAGAAAAAGGACTATCATACCTTCTGTAATCCGTCTTCATTGGTTTCTGCAAACCATCTTCTGTTGGCGAGTGCTTTCAGAAATGATCCATCCTCGTGGCCGAATACATGTGTTCTCTGTCACCTTCTGTATTCAACTATTGCCAGCAGTTGAATCTTGAATGAGAAGTAATTCTGTACTTTTTCAGAAACAATTCTTCTTAGCCAGTTGTCCCACGAAAATCATTGTTCTAGCTTCAAGCAAGGTTAAAAAGAAAATAGATAATTAATGAATAGCAAATGTAAATCTGAACCTGAATTTTTCACGGACGACTTACATATATTTGGTTCCAAAGAGGCCATGAAACTTGAGAGAAAAACAGAAGAGCCCATGCTTCCTCACTCACATTTGTCCTCCAGAAAGGACCAAGACTCACTTCCATGTTAATAACTCTTGCCAGAGAGAAAACACATTAAATTTCTAATTAGTGACTTCCTCACACATAAAAGGCATGAGGAGGTTTTTGAATTTACCTTGGATCAGAAATTCCCTTTCATGATTCTGAATGTGTGATGAAAGGATGAAGCCCAAGTTCCACCCTCGCTCGGTCTTGTGCCAACAGAAACCTACATTCCGGCGCCTTCATTCAAGCAAAATGTCACTGGGTTGACGCTTCTCCGAGGGTTTATTTGTAAAATGGCGTTAAACACTAGAATCCAACGCCGTGGGCTGGGTAAAGCAGATATTCATTATTGACAAAAACACGAGTAGACAAATAATTGTTTGTGAGTTTGTATCTAATAATAGTCTTCGTCCCCAATTTATAAATTAAAGAAATGAAATTCGGTATTTATTCTCATTTTTGAGGTCCCTGCAAATCATTTCATCAGATCAGAGTAAAAGGGGGAATAGATGGAGACCGAAATTTCGTAAAATCTTCTTGTTAATTAAGTTACGAAAAAGTTAATAGAACATAATAGGTGAAAAATATAATTTTTCAACGTTTACAATCGATATTATTCATATGTGAAAAACACGTTAAGAATGAAATCTACATAATTACAGGTTTTTATTTATTATTTATTTTCATGTATTGTAATTAGTGAAGTTAAATATGATTGAAATGTGGAAACAATAATATTTAACTATATATTGATTATAAAACTATGATTAATTAATTATATAACTATTGAATATATAAATTAAATTGTATGTGTAATTTAATAATCCTGTGAGTTATAAAGAAAACGTACATTACGTTTTTAAAAAATATCAAAGCAGGAATAGGACAGCTATTGATCGATCAATTTTTATATTTATACATTTTAGTATATTATTCAAGGTATTACATTTTATTTAGTCATTCGTTGATTTATTCATTTTTACGTCATTTGTTCGTTTATGCTTATTTTACGTAGAAATACCAACAGACGAAAATCTAATTGTTTGGTAAGCAATTCTTTAAAAACTAATAATAGATTATTTTTATTTTTATAAACTTTTATTTATTTATTACATTCTGTAATAGATTATAAAAATTAAAAAGTCCGTCACGCAGCAGTTGCGTGTCAAGGCAGATTTTCTTTGTTTCATTAAATTCGGGTAAAATAAGAGTTAATTAGAAAGTTTCATTTATTTAGAAATGAGAAATTGAAAAGTATGACCACTAAGCTTTGCTTTAGACTGGCTGGGAAGAAAGAGAGGAAGAGTGGGGGTAGCACACATCTACAGTTACGTTAGTTAATCGGAAGCATTTCATATCATATTAGTTTTTGATTCGTTAAGTTATTGTAATAATGATGTAAATCATATTTTTTTTCTCATGTTTTCTGACGGCATTGTGTCCCTGAAAAAGCCCTGCAAATTGCTAACAATATAAGCCGAAACGTCGGTAGATTATAAAAAATACATTTTATTAAAATTGCATTTTTCTCATCAACCTTGACCGACCTTAACAAATTCTCTAATAATGAAGCAATAGCGAAAGTAGGGCATTGAGGCTGACTCTATTTCACACGTGAGGGGATGGGAAGTTAGTTCGACACTCTTAGTCAAAATATATGTTTTCATTTTGTAGCCATGTCTGATGCAGAGGGTGCGTCATATAGCGAATTTCGTTGAAATATGTGTTAAGGGTTTAAACTAAAATTGAAGGAAATTACTGCAAAAATTCGTAGGAGTATGTTATAGGTTAACACAGGCTCAACATGTGGAATATGTTCGAGGGAAAACAAATTTGATTTTACCCATTAACGATCATATCAAACGGTTTGAAAAAAGAGCCTGAATCTAGAATTTGGTTTCTTTATTTTAAAAATTGTGAACACTAAAGCGCCTATGAACAAATATATGTAGTGTATAAGGACAAGGGCTAGAATACTGCACTTGGTCCTATCAATTAAAATAAGGGATAGGAGTAGTAAAGGTTCTATCTAATTGACAAGTTCATACTTTGCACGAAATTCAGTTATTATGTAATAAATTCTTACTTATTATAAAGGAATAAATTATAAAAATGGTCTAGGAACCCATCATCGGAGCTCAGGAATCTCCCAGTTTAGATAGAAAGAAACTTTTTCGTTTATATTTCCTTTCTTGTAAGATGGCATACTTCATTTTGGGGCTGACAATACCTCAAATACACACAATTGCCATTATGGATCTACCAATAATACTTGCTATTTACACAGACATAGGTAAATGAATAGCACTAGTTATCTGTAAATATATGGTGTGCCATATTTAGGGTGTCAATATGGCCTTATTTTTTAACAGAGCAAGTAACGGAAGCTTCATTAAAAAACTGCTACCTGAGCTCCAAAGAGAAAATTCTGGCTCAGGTTGTAACTCCCTTCCAGCAAGATTGCTGGCAGTAAATTAATCCACAAGAGGGTGTGCAGCAGATCCAGTATTTTGAACAGTGGAGACCTCTGAATTAACGCTTCTCGATTATTTCATGTAGGAGGATAGGAGTAAATAAGATATTTATAGATTGTATGCATTTCAATAATCATTTTAAAGTTAGACCCTCTTAATGCTAAAATTATATGGCCTTTAAATGAAAATTTTACCCATTTAAGCATAAAATAAATTTTAAGTGCCAGGTTTACCTATAACTTTTAAAGATGTAATTTTTCTGATTAAAATATTTTATTATTTAATACAATTGAATAATCATTCATGATTTATATTATTGGGTAGTTTATACTCTACTAGTCTAGTTTTGTTCAGCGTCAATATAAATATAATCTGTTCCCAGAACTCATGTCATCAGAAATTTATGAAAAATCAATATCACTTATTTCCTGTCCATATATAATAGATGTGAAGATATTTCACTCTTACTGATATTACTTATATCATTTGGGAGGCAGAGAAAAGAAGGTAAACCTTTTCAAATATTAGTTTTCATTAATTTTTAAGGGCAATATAACTGAATATTGTCTGAGAACCAGCAGAACAATATTATACTTAGTGTAAACTGAGTAGCATTAGATGCAATGAAAATCTGAAAAAGTTGTATTGTTTCAAATCTCAGTCCTAAATTGATTTTATCTCACCAACAATACTTGCTAAGTATTAACTCCATTCATCAATTGGTAAATACATATTTTCCAAATAGTCCACTTTAACCCAGTGTATCGTATTTAGTTGTTCTCAGAATTCTTGTCAAAGTATAATATAAGTTCTAGCAGAGGCTAAACTGAAATTTTAATAGAACTGAATCCAATAACTGAAAGTAGTTCAACCACAAATTTATAATTTCTAGAATAGCGACTCACTCCAATCTTGATTTAGTGTCATTTTGACAAATGGGTTGATATTTTATTTTCTTCTTTTAGCTATAATGGTACTTCAAGAGATGAAGGTTATTCAATTAATATTTTTCTTATAACTTTATTAGAACATTTGTGTGAATTTAATTTTGTTATTCACAATGAATTGAGTTTAGAATAATTACATCCGTTTTCAGTAATTTAAGTGACATTTCTATAAGATTTGATGCAATGGGAATTGGTTGATTCAACATTTTAATAGAAAAATTGTATTAAAATATAGAAGGCAACATATTTTATTAAACAGTTTGAAACTTGGTGTATATAACTTATTTAGTTATAGATATTAAAAAAATTGAAACATTAGGTGTTCATCTACATATGTAATTGTAACGGGAGTTTAAGTTAAAAATTTTGTAAGGCAATTATTCTTGAGCCTAATTGTTAACAATGGAATTAACCAATTTAATTGCTAACCAATTTCACTCAAACATTATACTTAGCTGTAAGAATGGATAGGTGTATACCTGAAACTTGCTACTTCTAAAAATGAACTCCATTTTGAGTGGGAAAATAAAATTTAATATATTTTTTCAATGATGAATTAATTTGGTACACTTTAAAAAATCAAAGGATATTGGTTTTAAAAAAAATTTTACACATAAAATAAATTTGACAAGATATTACTGACATTTGACTTGATACAAAAAAAAATTTAATATTATTCTTAATTTGCTATTCAAACCTCAACATTCATCAATAGTATTTATTAATTGTAAATGTTTTATAATGGTATGAACTACTCCCTTTTCACTCTGTCATACCTTCAATCATTCCTAAACATTATAACCAAATTTTAAGCTATATATCTTCACAAATATGAGCCTAATGTTTTTACCATTAACTATGATGGATCTCCAACACAATGAACTCCAACTATATATTTTAAAGGAACAAATTTTAAAAAAAATTTCTTGTTATTGATTTGTGGGCTAATGTTATGTATAAAGATTATAGAAAATTTATAATTTAAAAAATAACAAGGTTAACTGGTAAAAAAAAAAAAACAGTATAATCCAATTACTTCAACAAGGAAAGTAATTGTACTTGGCATAAGAAAAAAAATTGTGTATTGCATTTGTTACACACAAAAATGACAGTCTATAAAATATTTTTTACTTAGTTTCCATAATACCATATAATTCATATGGTACCCAAAAAGAGTTGGGCTGCCTATTACTTATGAACATTTAGTCATGCCTATTTGTCCGTTATTAAAGGTGTAATTCATTAATAGCAACAAAAAAAGAAAGAAACACTCCTATATTTCTTAAATCAAAGCCACTTTCTCACCATATATAACATACAGTGTATATATATCTTAAGTGCTACCACCAATGAGACATTTTATACGGAAGTATATTACTCTTTTCTTTTTTTCATGAAACGTGAATTGCACATTTATTTACCATGATTTAATTTAACATCTCACATATCCTTTAGAGAAGTGTACAATAAATGTGATTATATATATATATATATGTATGTATATTATTAATTAAAATTTATTTAAAATGTTTTCATCAAGATCAACTTTTGAATAATAGAATCTTTAGTTAGACTACATATATATGTTTTAGGTGCTACAAGTCAAATGTCAATTTAACATTAAATACCACTTAAGACAAACTTCTGAAGCAATTTCCCAAAACATAAAATAAACAATATTTTAAGAGTAAAAAGTACTAAATGTTATATAGAATTTTACCCTTTCTTGTCTGAACTAATTACATACCCTTTCTTGTCTGAAATTATATTTTCTTAATAGGTTCCCAGAAACTTGTTCAATCCTAGTAAAAAATAAATTAAAAGATTTAACCAGGGATTAATACTTTGTTTCATACCCGCTCTGGTCATGGACTTAGAGCATTTTTTTTTTTTTTTTCTTTTCGCGTTAATAGAATCAAATGCAGCTCATATGAAGCAAAATAATTTATTTTTGTTAGATTCATTTCATAACCTAATCTTTCCAGAAAACAAAGGCAATATATTAAACAAGATTTTCAGTTTGGTTTGGTTGTCAAACGACCAACAAAGAATCTGGATATAAAATAACTAATTCTGGTATTTTTTTAAAAATTGAAACTGCAAATATCTTTCAATACAGCGGTTGTGTTTTCCTAACATAATGGCATAGACATTTTAAAAATAATTTTTTTAGAAATATATTTAAATCAAGGAAAATTAGACAGCAACATCTTGTCCCTAAAGAAAGGATACAAGATTTTACCCAAAGAAAAAAACAAAACAGAAGAGTATACAATTATTTCAAGAAAACAAAAGTATCTTTAAAATTCAGACTCAAATGATAATCATTCTTTCTAACAGTAGACAATTTGTAATAGTTTTAGTAAGTTCTCAATTTAGCTATGGTGCAAAAAATGCTACTAGTAAAAAAAAGTGCTTTACTCTTCTAGTAAAAAATCTTAGAGGGACTTTGAGTTTTTTATATTTGAAGTAGAATAAATAAAAATTTACCAAAATCAATATATTTTATTGGTATTCTTATTGTTTATCTTCATAATTGAACCTGAATAATTTCTGGTTCAGGTTAGACTGGGTAAGGCTATTATGTAAATATATTTATCTTGATGAAAAGAAAATGCCCCAATGCAAACCTGAATGACGAGGACTTCATTTCGATGAATTAAATTTTTCTGTGTACCTGTGTCAAAGCTTGGCATCAATCAATGGAAAATAATTGCATTAAATTTTTTATATATATACAAGATATTATATTTAATATAAACTCATTATTTTTTTCTTTTAAAAATTTTTAATACATAAAATTGTGAAATCACCTATATACATTAATCCTTATCATATAGATATATATAATTATATATATTTACATGTATTAAACTTAATTTACTTCTATGAACAAATTTACACACAGAATTCAATATACTTATAATTAGAGATATATACACTTCCACCTATCTCACAAATATAAAATATATTTTTAATACAACTTTATATAATCAAAATATAGTAAATTCCACACGTTAATCTAAGCTTTTTCTAATTACGATGCAGCAATTTTTACAGTTAAGCATTATGTTAAGGGTCATACACTTAAACACATACTTAAATTAAAAATATTAGTGAATTAGTGAAGAGGTATGAGGTTGGACATCTAATCATCACAAATATATACACAATCCATCTAAAGATGCAGTTTGGAGAGACAAGACACAGGTCCACAGAAAAACACACCATGAATTATCAACCATATTAAACTGTGATTATAAATTTGAACTATTTCACACAAGAGTCCCTAAGATCAGAGAAGAGTCTAGAACATAAATTCATTGATTTATATTTAAATGTATTTTTCATTGATTTATGATGTTATTTACTCTAATACTACAAAAGAAAGATGGCTCTTAATTGACAAAATTGAATTAAATCAAATTAAATAACATCCTCCTTCAAAAATCTAAATTTTTTTAGAAAATAAAAATTAAAAACTTTATTTGAATGGAACTCGCCAGAAGAATAATAAATTAAACTTTTTAAAACTGTCTCACAGGAAAGTAAAATAAATTACAATAATTAACTAACGATAAATACAGAATTTTAAATATTTAGTGACTTCTCAAAATACCGAAACCAATTATATAAAAATAATTGCTTACAATGCTTTTCTTTTGTTAAAAATTTGTCTGTCAAGTGAAATGAGATTAAAGAAAAATCTAAGTATATGGAAGTAACTTGTGACATTGAGCAATGTGTTCTTAAGTATATTGCAGAAAGTATTAGGAATTTATACTTGTTAGTTGGGGAATTTAATTAATTAATAAATATTATTTATT
>KZ807570.1:0-43055 GCA_000696205.2 Oncopeltus fasciatus
ATTTTTCTCCCCCTCTCACTCCCTCCTTGACTCCTTGCCTAGTCTCCTTCTTATCCTAGGATAAGGAGAAGATGGGTGCCGGATAGTCTATCGCGGGTTAACCTGGGCTCCTCTCTGAGGACGGGTTACGTCCCGGGATAGACGACTAAGGACAACAATATAATTATTAACTGTAATTAAGGTTAACATTACTTTTATTTTCCCCTAATATCCCTTTCCTCATTGTGATACAATTATCTTCAGTTAATTTTTTTCCAATGCTAGAATATGAGTCTTTTTTTTCTTTTTTAGCATTCAAATAAAAAAAAAAAAATTCCAATCTATTAAACTTATGTTGTTCTAAGTAATCATTTCACTAGAAATAAATGTATTGGTACTGAAATGTATTGGTAGTAAAACATACTGGCTAAGTTCTTTCTTTCCAAATTTCCTTGTTGATTGCCCTGGATAGTTCTTTGTTATCTAAGACAAAGAACTGTGAAGAAAGAGTATTTTGTTTATGAGCATTGAAAGTTATAACCTCAGTGTAGCCTTCCTCCTGACTTATAGGTAAACAGAAGTGACATGCCTCACCATATAGACGTGTGTGTGTGATTCAGAATGGAAATTGGTCGCTCGCATAACGCCCTATTAGAGTTGCGACGTTGCATCTCTGGCTTTCCACTTGTGCATATTGCATTGCACGTCTTTTGTGGGTTTTTCTGTGTCTTTTCATAGAGAGTTATCTCTTTACCCTCTGTGAGGATCTTATGTTTATGTAATATTTAAATGAAACTCTAGCTCCACATAATATATATTTATTAATTGAGGTCTTTCAATGTACAAATATCAATCTTTTTCAGGACACCTGCTCTGTCTCACCATTGAGTCGTTGGAAGAAGCCCGAGCTGAGACAGAGCAGGTGTCCTGAAGAAGATTGATATTTGTACATTGAAAGACCTTCAATTATAAAAATATTTAAATTTCATTTAAATTTATATATAACATGGTGTATCACCTCCACTCCTGCATAAAAACGAATCATGAAGATCCTATATCCATATGCTTTATACGATCTTTTGGCTTCCTAAATGTTCCGCTGAAGAGTGGACATCATTTCCTCAATCCTATTAGTCAGTCATCACATTCTTGGAGAAAATTAATGGAGTCATTTCTTTGCAGGAAATAATCCAATTGCCTAAATTAAGCATCATTTGATAAAATAAACATCCGATAAAGATAGCATGGCAAGTCAATAGCTGTGAATTCATGCAATTTTAATTTTCTGTCTTTTTTTCCCCTTATAAACTACTAAGAGTGACAGTTCATTGTTTATTTACTGTCAGATGTAGTTATAATCATTTGTTTATTAAAACTTTTTCATAGACCTGGGTTATTCGTTTTTTTTTTCCTCTGTTTTCCAATGACTTTTTATTTAAGGGAAGTATCTTTATAACTTAAACCATTATATACTTATTATAGAGTGAACTTTAAATATTGGATGAATGAAAACTTTTCTTTGCTTGCTTTAGTTTTGTCTTGTTAATGAAAAAATTGTTCTTGACGTTTGCTGGTCATTAACTGAACAAAAAGTCAAGGTTTACAAATTTCGTTAAAAAATTAATCAGATAATTCGTAGTGAATGGAATGTACAAACCATATAATCAGTAATTATGTACCTTATGTTCATATTAATGATGTTGCTTAAATTAACTGACAGTAATGTTTTAATTACATTATGGATTTAATTTATTGCTTATTTCTTTCTTATGATATTTACCTGAGTGTTAATAATCATAATTTTCTTGAACAATGATTTTATTTTTATTATTCTACTTATTAATTCTTTAGTCTATCACCTTAATAGTATTATTATAATTAACTTTCATTTATATTCTATGAACTGTTATTAGATGATTTTAGTTGGTGTTCGGTCAAGGTAGATCCAAAAAAAAAAAAAAAAAATTTAAAAAAAGAATGTATTTTTTAAAAAGATTATCTGCCAACGTTTCGGCTTACATTGTAAGTCATCTTCAAGACTGTAGAAATACAATGTCATGAGAATACAATAATAATATAATACAGAATTACCATAATGTAAAATGATATCAAAATTATGAATGTAGAAAGCTATGTAAGATAATTAAAATTTTTTTTTTTTAAACATGCAGACAACAAGTTATTGAAAAATAATTGAATAACATTAAAACAGTATTCAATTATTTTTCAATAAGTTGTTGTCTGCATGTGTTTTAAAATTTTTTTTAAATTCTCTTACATAGCTTTCTACATTCAAACTTTTGATATCACTTTACATTATGGTAATTCTGTATTATATTATTGTCAATTATTATTGTATTCTCATGACATTGTATTTCTACAGCCCCGAAGATGGCTTACAATGTAAGCCGAAACGTTGGCAGATTTCTTTTTAAAAAATTCTTCCAGGTACGATTAATTCCAAATCAATAGGGTGCATAAAAAAAAATTAAAAGATATCGTTTTTCAATCAAATGTCTTTGATATAAAGTACAATTAACTCTCTAAGTATAGTTATTATTATCTTCCGTCATTGACCATTTGCTTGTCAATTGCTGGATTCAACTGTTGACACCATTCTTGGGATGGCTGTCAGTGAACTCTTGGACCGCATTTTTACTTCCAACCCTTCTGCAGCAACCGGAAAGGCAGTTTGACTGTGATATTGCCAATGCTTTCGGATTTCGCCAGTAAACCCACTCTTCATCGCAGGGGACATTCTTCCGGTCAAATCTCATATCAGAAGAGGTTTTCTATAAATTTGCTCATACGTCTAAATGATTGCTGAGGGCTAAGTTCAAGAGGGACCAGTCTTATGTTCTTTATTGACCTTCTCCATGGAGAGTAGATAGCAACTATATGTCAGAATGAAGAAGCGTTTCAAAATACTTCCTCCTTATCATGCGTTTTCATTAAAATAGTTAATAAATGTTATATAATTTCATTATTCTCACGTTATTCCTAACACTTCCTAACGTTAATTCTTAATCATCCATCTTTTTCACTTCATTTCAGCTATAGATATACTTATTCAGTTGTTAGTAAAATTTGTATCCAACATCGTATCTATTTAAAAAATTTGTGTTTGTGATTTTGATGTGTGTTTGTTATCTTGTTTATAGGAAATCTGCTTAGAGCTCACCGTGTTCTTGCATATGTCGGATTTATTTGTCTGTGTAAAAGGTTTGTTAAGCAACTGACCTATATACACAATCATACCTACTCTCTACTCTCTTACTCTCTCTTTATATATATATATATATATATATATAAGAGAGAGAGAGAATGAATCATCAGGTTCATTTGAACTTTGGTGATATTAAAAGTGACTTGTCTTTAGTATTTTAGTCTTTTCAAATTATTTAATTGTTCATCTGGCATTTACTTAATTTAATTATTAATTTATTTGAAAATTTATAATTTTTTTTTTTTCCAGGTGAGTACTGTACTTTTTAAATGCCTAACTTGTAAGTCTATCCGTAAGTAATTTAAATCAATAATAACAAACATTTCATTTTTTATAAGTATTATACTCAATTATAAAAAAGCTATGCTCGTGTATTGAATTTAGTTGTGGGATGTGATAAGCTGGCTGTATTTGTCGATATTTGGACAATATCATTGGCTGAATGGTTTTTTAAAAGTCTTTCTCTAAATACTACCTTTTGAGGATTGATACAAATTTTAATATTCATTAAGAATCATTTTAAAACAGGGCAATGATTGTTGCACATTTTACTTTTTTTTTTCCGCATCAAAATCACATACTCACACTATTTTTGTTGCCTAAGTGGTTAGATTAAATTTTTTATATAAATTCTTCTTGATAATGTTCGATGTAAGCTCTTCATCCAGGAAAAATATCATGCGAAAACTCGAATTCACATAATCGCAATTTGTGATGTCTAATTTTTTTGCTGAATGTACTGGACTTAAGGATTTTTTGCAACAGCCGTTATAATGAAACATTTATATTAATCACTTCCTAAATAGGAAATTCACTTGTTTTTTTTAACTTTTATTTATTTATTAAATTCTGTTAAATAAAAACATTTTATAATTTGATTACAATGTAAAGTAAAAATGACATTCAATGAAAATCACACGAGAAGAGTAGTTGACCAATGACACTTATCTCAAATATAATTACAAATAATATTTATTTAATTTTTTTGCATACTCGTCTATGTTTAGAATTTAAATATTAGAATTATACTGAATAAGCCTACTGTTAGTAAATAATATGTTTACATTTTGCGAATATGTTCATGATAAGGAGCTTTTAAACAATAAACACGAGGGTAACCTTTGTTGCAGGAACTAATGTTCTCTGTCGTTTTAATGGTGTGTCCCTAAGTAATGTGGCTGGGAATGGCCATTAGTAGCATTGAAATTTGAGTCCTATCGACACTTAGTTGTGTCTCCTTTATTGTTATTTGCAGTTTCACTTTCGGCAGATCCGGCTGAATGTGGATTATCTACAGATCCTTTCGAAGCATTAATTATCGGATATGTCATGGGTAGAACCTCCTTTTCAAAGCATTTGAACTGCTCTCCCCACTCCCTCCACTTTTCCTCCCCCAGGAAGATTTTTCCGGTGAAATTAAAATCATAACAAATATTGTTACTTTTTTTTTAATGTCCACCGCTCATTAAACTAAGTAATGTACATGAAAGTTTCGAAGTAATGTTTCTTCAAATTGGAAAACTAAATTTGAATGAAACGTTTTGTAAGTACGCTGAGCTGAAAAGTTGTCTTATTTAAGGCAGCATGAAATTGAAATATAAAAATCAAATTATTTAAGGCAGCATGAAATTGAAATATAAAAATCAAATTTAGAAGCTTAAGGAAGTTGTAAAATATTATTTGTAAGTATTGCTGCGTTGTCTAGATGAATAGAAATTAGAAGAAGCCATTTCATGAAGTAAGCCCATATTAGTTGGTGATTGTGTAGTTAACGCTTCCAAATCGGATAACACTTTTTGGTCACTTTGATTCCTAATTGACATATGCACAAAGATTGAGGTTACCAAGTCTTTTGGGCGGGTCTCGAGAAGCAGCGTTTTAGAATGCCCGTTTTCCCTAAAGGAAGGACATTGAGTAATGTTGGTGATTAGTTTCTTCTTCAAAAGCTTTGCTCTTGATAAGTGGAAAACTCTTTGCCTAGAATGGCTAGTTATAGAGTGCGTAGAATGGAAGCGATCGACATTCACAAATATCTCTCTATTAACCTTTTTTCGTAAAAATATCCAAAGCACATAAATGTTAGGAGGTTTCTTTTTACACCGTTTTTTATATAACTGATATCTTCGTTTACATAAACCTTTTCTTAATCTTAAGATTATGGTAGACATTAAGGTTATAATTATAAATTTTGGCTTCTCTAAACCATGTAGAGCTAAAACAAATTCGTTCATTGGTTAAAGTATAGAAGATAATGACGAACTTATCTAACAGTTCGCAAGAGAGAAGCTTTAAAACCGAATGACGGACATTACAGCGCGTACTGAGAGACGAACTCAAGCTAACACATTTCATACTTGTGTGTGTGTGTGTGTATCTATATCAGTAATGTAACTTTTTTTTCTCAAAAGTATAAGACATTAACGATAAAAGATATGCGGTCATGGACTCTTTTAGACTAATTTTAGAACAAAAAATTTAACATTAGTCATAACACATCCCATACAGTACCCCACATCCTGAAGCTGTTCCATTGGTTTGTTGAAATCTAACTGCCTGCCTTCATTAAGGTAAAATATTATAAATAATTAAATACTCTCCTAAGAGCAATTAAAGTGGAAGATAAATTTCCATTTGTTAAATTTGCGAAGACTTTTAATCAGCTTATATTAACAAATATTACAGCTCTTTCACATCTGTTCAAATTTGTACATATCAACGAATCTCGCTATAACTTATCTTATTAAATATCACTGATTTAGTCTGCTATTAAACAGGAAAATAGATAAATGGATATTCGGGTCTACATAACCTTCTAGCTTCAAAAATAAATATAATCTTTCATCACTAAGATCCTATGCGACTGACTATTGTTATATGATCAAATAAAACTAACACATGCGTGTGTGTGCTTGATTTCGTGAGTGTGTGGGTTTGCGTGTTTGTGTCCAAAGTATGGCAGAAATTATCTATAGCTGCGAGAAAGCTCTCCTTTGATCCGCCATTTAAATCGGCATTGTCTGAGTCAGACTGGAAATAGAATTCCACTTCCTTGCTGACCTCGACAATAGCTACACTTCCTTGAGCAAAGCAAGGCAGATTCTCTGCTGCAATTAACTAAGGAGTGTCTGTCGCCACTAGACCTACCTAACTCTTAAGTTCCCGTTAAATCGACTTCAAGTTAAATTCAATAATTAAACTGGATGCGCTGGAAAACAATAAATAGTGATATTGTGAGAATCTAAAATGATGATGGTCAAACTAACCTATTTCATCGAACACCATTTAAATAGCTAATTCCTCTCTAGTCTTAAATTACAGTAAGGAGAATAGATGGGGCGCCGGGATAGCTCAGGGGATCCGTACGGGTCTCGCAATCCTGACGCCGCGGGTTCAAATCCCGCCCAGGTCAATCTTTTATTTATAATATAGAAGATTTTCCTTGAGCCATGGGTGTTTAAAATGAGGTGGTAACCTGTAGATAGCCCCTCCCTCCAATTGACCTAAGTGGTTGCAAGGGAGGCTAACCAGCAAAAAAAAAAGAAGAAAAAAGGAGAATAGTTATGAGGGAGCAGGCTCTATTCCCGGAGGAAGTTGATGTAATGAGAAGGAACTGTGAACTGTGATCTGCTCCACAGAGGGCCACGAAGAGCTGTTGATGGCGACACGAGAAGGAAGGGAGTTGCTAGGGAGAACGTGAAGCAGAGCGAGTCCCGCGTGTTGCACAAGTACAGGTTGTGAAAGGTTGGGGCAGCATCCTTCTTGCGACACATCGCCACGACCGGCTCTTCCACCTAGCTATTGTCCAACGCGTTAAGAACCAACTCCTTAATGGAACAGTTCCTCCCCGACTCACTTAGTCCCTGTCCTTAAAGTGTATTTAAGTGTTATGAACCGAAACTAACTAAACAGCGTAACAGTAGAATGAGTGTAAAATGCATTTTGGAACTGGACTGGAAACAAAAAGTGGGAACCACCATAGCTATTATACACGTAATTTTCTTCATAAATTTGAAAAAAGGTTTTTCTAAAAATATGCTCCAGAATATAAGTAGAGAATTTGACGGGGTTCGGTGATAATAACCCTGACTGAATCCCAACAAATTCATTACTAATAATCTTTACGGTAACAAACGAAGCAATTCAGTAATTTTCTCAACTCCAAAGTCAAAATACAGAATTAGGCTTCTTTCTATATATTGTAAATTAGAGGTCCCTCCTAACAATCAAAATTAAATTCTTAAATAAATTACTTATATGAGATTTTAATTTTATTACTAGATTATAAATATTGTAAAATTGCAATTTACACCAACTATGTTCTATACATTTTTTCCATAATGATTAAAATAACGAATTTGGAAATTTTAAATTTAGTTCTATCCCTTCTCTCAACACACACACAAATATAATTTCAGATTCTTACAACATTACAATATTTGAGTCACTAAATACTAAATATTAAAGCAGACAGTTCAACATCAGCATATAACACTGATTAACACTGATTTTATTAACTAACCATAAAGAATGAATTACTTTCACACTAAAATACGCAATATAGTTTACTCTCAAATTGATTTATTTTTAACTGCAATATCTATATTCCCTCCCAGCTAACGGAATCAGTATTGGGAGAGGAAAAGTGGAGGGGTTTTGGTTCTCCTTCAATGAGGAGATAAGTTTCAGCGTAAGGGAGTGTTGGGGGCAGAGGAGAGTCCAGCAAAGTTGCACAGTTCGTGGACACTCTAGTAGGGGTGTTGTGTTCTGTCCTCAGGGGGGCGTTGTCCTCTAACGGAGCTACTTTCTTCTCCCATCTGTGTGTGTATCTACCGATCTCTCTACAAGGACCGATCTCCAGTAGGGCCGAGTACCGCAATAGTCGTCCTTCTACTGCGCCCTCCGGAGGGCACCGTTCCAACTCTGTGTCTGTCAGCCGGGATAGGAAGGGTTGCCGGCACCCTCCACCTTGCATTCTTTAGCATCTTCCTTTATGTGGGCTTTTCCTGTGGTTCTTGTACAACTCAAAAGTTTTTACCGTTTCTTCTTCCGGGTTGGACCGTGTAAAGTTATTGTTATTTGTCGAGCTTTCGCACATCATGTGATGGCTTCTTCAGGGCTGAAAAGAGAATGTGAGTTGTAAAAGAGAGGAGAGGGAGAGTGGTGTGTAAAAAAGAATAAAAAAATAATTACTCTCATTCTCTTTTCAGCTCTGAAGAAGCCATCACATGATGTGCGAAAGCTAGGCAAATAACAATAACTTGACACGGTCCAACCCGGAAGAAGAAACGGTAAATACTTCTGACGACCGTCGAAGCCTACGTGAACAACTCAAAGTTGTTGAAAAAATACACTTGAATCCCATAGGTTTACCTGGTTATATTTAGGATTATTTAATTATAATTATTAAGATATTTTACGTTTAAATTTAATATATAAAAATTGTTNATACTGAATTTTTTTATTTTATCAATAATATAACTATAATAAAATGAATTATAAAAATTTGAAAAAATATCTATCTTGCATAACATTAAATTCTACAACGATGATAGACAATAGTATTTGAGGCAATAATGACCCAATGTGGTTGACATGCCTTTAAATAAGAAAAAAAAAAGTTTTAAAATTACACATTAATAATACACAAGATATTAAAATATTAAATTTGGTCTTGCTCTAGACATACTTTCTCAGTATTTCGATTTCAGTTATTAAGCTAACTGACCGGACGGTAGTTAAAAAAGGAAAAAAGTTCGAGATACTGAATTTAGTTTCTTTTTATAAAAGACGTAATTTTTATAGAACCAACGGTCTAAGTTAGATTGTAGAAATTCGCCAAATCTGCTTAGAAGATCAATTTTCAAATGCGTAGTTATTATTGAATAATTGATTTACAAATTAGTATAGCGCGTTTTATTTTAGTCCAAAGCTCTAATAGTCAATATTTTATTTTTGTCAATTTAAAATCTATAAAGAGTAACGTATTTATGATTGTTTAAAATGTTTTAAAGTAGCTCTAATCCTTTAATGTGAGTCTGTACTTTAATATTTGATTAGTGTTATTTTGTTCCACCAAGAAACCAACTCATTTTATTTAACATATCGAATCTTATGCGCAATTCAGAATAATATTTGCTTATTTTGATATTTATTTGTAATTTGCATGTTACGTGTGGATGTTTCCATAAGAACATTTAAAATTTCTCTAATTTGTAAGAGTTAAGAAATAATGTATAGAGAATAAAATATATCCAGAAGAATTTACTGCTTTTTAATACATTAGCACATTTTCAAAAGGTACATATTTAAATTAATTTTTGCTATTATCTATGACACTAAGTTGATCAAGCGCTTTAGACCATGTCGTGACGTCAAAGTACGTTATTTCTCTAAAGGTCGAGGTCATATCAGTTACCAAAAATAAATGTTTGCTTCATATGTTAAAATTAATTATCTACGCCAGTCTTTCGTACTACAATAGACTCATCATAATAAATTCCTACCTCATAATAACTACCATCATTCTGCTCATGATAAATTAGGGAGAGTCATGAAATTTGATCCAATTAGAATATTTATTGCTGTCATATTTGGAACTCCATGGAAGAGGAAAATATAATTAAATGAAATAAATGAAAACAATTAATTTGATCTTGGGAACTAAAGAATTAAATCTGGTTTGTAAAGAAAAAACCTTTTCTTTTTTTTTTTTTCGCCAACGTTTCGGCCTGAATTTCAAGCCTTCGTCAGGGCAAACGGATGATGAGGGGGGAGGGAGTGAGAGAAAGGGGAACTCCTGCTCCTCAGTAAATAAATCATGATTCTAGTTATAATTTTTTCGTAGCGCAAATGAATATTATTTAGCTCAAATAATACTTAGCGCATTAGCGGGTGATTATGATTATCATTTATCGACACTTCAGTTAAACGAATTTTTGAAGGAAAAAAAAGTTTAACCATTACTTTAATGTTTAACCATTTAATAGCGCGCTGAGACAAATAACAATTTTCTTATTTTTTTTTTCTGTTCTACATTTCATAAATCCAATTCGCTCCTACTAATCAATAATTGCTCACATGGGTCGTAGTATAGTACATATAGTCATAAGAATATATACACTCGTCTTTGGTAAACCAATTGCTAAAATTGAATTGAGAGGCTCTGAAAACACGGAGCTTTCATTCTCACTGAATATTTAACCTCCGATTCCTGTTGGTAAATTATGATGTTTAGTATTTGTGTTATCTTTTATTGATTTTACTGTACTTTTGTAATGGATACTTATCGTGCTTGAGCTAAATATTTGATGATTACAGGGTACGTCAGTAGATGGTTCACTCATGGAGCATTGGCAAAAAGTCTAAAAATAATCATGAGCAGAAAACTCATTTCACTGTGCTTTTCAGTTTTCATTTCTCGGTAAAAGCTTCTCCTAGTTTAACATGTGTTATTGCAGATGAGTAAACAAGGATGGGAAGCTTTGTAGTCGAGTAGTCTTTGGATCGATTGTTGGCTCAAGTGTTCTTTTTTTTTTTTTCTTTTTTTTAATTTTCGATGTGATCCACAAGTTTAACGAAAATGTCACATTTCATGAACTTAGTAGTATAAATTGAGAATTTTTTTTATTTACCGTATATATTATTATTAAATGTTTTTGTTGGGGTTCGGTCACGTAGATCCTAAAAATACAAATTAAAAACTGTGATTTTTTAAAAAATTATCTGCCAACGTTTCAGCTTACGAAGCCATCTTCAGGGCGATCATGAAGGCGATAGGGGACATCATGTCTCCAGGATCCCACTTTCATATTAAATGTTCTTACATATGTGGGAAACGTAAAATAGGAAATGATCGGGTATTTATCAATTGTATTATGATTAACAAATTTTGTGACGACGAATAGTTTATATGTCAGGCATCTTCTGGCCTACCCGAGATAGATCTCTAGCCAAGAAAACTGTAGGAAATTTTTTTAAATACAGGCTAAAAGAAAAATAATGGATAAGGGTGGTGGGATGATTTTAGTTAAGTTGGATTATTTACAAAATGAAAGAGAATTATTTAAGTCAGCATTAGTCATGCACTATATCCTTTGATGTTATGTCATGAGTAAATTTTTTCTAATCATTGAATATTTTAAATAAGGGATATTTACTTTTACGAGATAGTGGTAAAGCCGTCTAAATGGTTATTTTGGATTTCCCATTCATTTAATGGTTAACAAAGATTCTATTAGGGGCGCCAGGCTAGCTCAGGGGATCCGTACGGGTCTCGCAATCCTGACGCCGCGGGTTCAAATCCCGCCCAGGTCAATCTTTTATTTATAATATAGAAGCTTGTCCTGAGCCATGGGTGTTTAGAATGGGGTGGCAACCTGTAGATAGCCCCTCCCTCCAATGACCCTTAGTGGTTGCAAGGGAGGCTAACCCAGCAAAAAAAAAAAAAAAAAAAATTCTATTATAGTTTTAAGGGAAATTTCCCGTAGTATTTACCTGATTCTTTTGCTTTGGACTCATCCTCAGTTTCTTGGTTTTCACTCAATCTTTCTTCGTTTTCCATTCTATTGTATTCATTCATTATTAAGTAATTTTGACTTCCAAAACAAGAATTAAATTGAACTTAAAGAAGTTTGAAGAATTGTTCTCATATGGCCTTTTCTGCCGAAAATAATTAAGCTTTGAGAACATACGTAAAATTCTGTTCAAATTTCTTAGCCACTTTTCTGGATTTTTTGGGGGGGATATAAACTACTGTTTAATTCCAATTCTCTTCTTCAAAATGTGTCTTATCAGAATTTTTCTGTTTTCATATTTTTTTTATTTTATTTTATAGAACTGTGTGACAAGCTGTTGCAATGCCTTATCTATATCCTTTTGTTAGATATATTCTGGAACATACCAATCAGTTCTCTTCCTTATAAAATATTGTCATTAAATTTAGGGTTAATTTAAGGCTGGGCCTGAGTATTAATATTTTAACAATTATAAACATTAGATTGGAATTAATTACCAAAAAATAAATTCCAATATAATTACGTGATTAATGAAATATGAGCTACATTACGTAAATAATCATGAACATTTAAACATACAATAAAATTTGATAATATTCTATTAACTTTTCTTATTCTATAATACGCCTAAGAATCTGTCACAAGCTTAACCGGAGTGTTCTTTCAGCAATCTACCAGCAGCAAAACACAGCATGAAGATCGCTAATTTGTGTGCTGCTTAAAAAGACAAATAATTTGATAATGTTTTCGGCTTGAGGTGTTAGGTATGTATTACTCGCAGTACGAGGGTACCTAAAACACTTGTTACTTCATCAAGTAATGTAGTTTCCTATATTCTAGTATATGGAGAGGGTAGATTAACACTATATAGCATTTATAGTAATTTTGTTTTGTGTCGGTAAGCAGTTTTAATAGGCTCAGTATTCACAGCTACTGCATAACCCTCATGAAATACTGTGTTCCTTTCGCATATTACTCGTACTTTCGACTAATTATAGAGGAATGTACCTGTTGGAAAGTGAAATCCTGTTTTCGTAATAATAGCTGAAATCAATTCAGAAGAAGGGGTTTAAAGAGCATAATACGAAATTATGGTATTTATTATTAGTATTAAAACCATTTTTAAAACATATAGGCCTAAAACACAATTTCTTAACTATCTATTCCGTCATATTAATAAAATATATAAAAAAACGCATTAGGTTTTTAGGTTTTAGATGGTATTTAAGAAAGTAAATTTGAGATTTGATTTGGCCTCCACTTTAAAATATGTATAAACAAAATTCTATATTAATATTAGATGATTTTAGTTGGGGTAAATTTGTATTTTTTTTTTTTAATCTACCTTGACCGAACCCCAACTAAAATCATCTTATATTAATTAATATCTACGGTCAAAAATCTCTCCTTTTGAAAATTCTATGTTTAGTTTCTTTGAGCAAATTGTTGGTCAGATTATTTTTGGTTCGATTCAATTTTTGGTACGTCTTTAAAGGAAGCCCAAATAGAATTATCTTCAATATTCTCGTTTTTAATTGTGCAATGGAAGAAAATGTGGTACAGAATAGATGCAAAAACTTCATTTTCTGTTCACAAATACAATAATATCCAGACAATTATAACTAAATTATGACCTTGGAATACTTTTGTTAAGGACGTCATCACAACTCATTTTAATAAATTCCCACTCTGACATTTCCATGCATCCAATCCTTTAGCCCCAAACTCAATCCAGTATTACTAACCCACCGCGTGACCTCCTCACTGCCAACACTTCATAATAATAATATGAAAAAACAAACAACTGTAATTATTGTAATTGTGATTTTAGGGGTACTGTCATTAGGCAGCTTCTCTATCAAGCGAAGGAAGTACACGTTAAGTTCTTTCTTTCTTCTTTTTAATTTTATGTACATTTTTTTTAACTATTAACTAATATTGTAAATATTAACCAACACATTACAAGTTGCACAAAGTATATATGGTAGAATGTTATGTTTCATTAAAAATAACTAAACTAGTGTATTTGAGCGCCGTTCACCACTCTAGATCGGTCTAATATTATCCTCTGCGACATTAGTTTCTTTCTTAACGATCTACTTAGTTTACCTATCTCCTTCTTTTTGGACTCTTATTTTAAGTGGTAAAATTTAGGTTGGCCATGAGATGGAAAGTTCAAATACAAATATTGAATTTCGCGTGTGATAAATTCGCTTAATCCACGTGACGAAACTCTTCTAGACATGATATTACTACTTTCATATGATTATGCGACTTTTTGGTTTCCTTCGAGCCTGCAAAATAAGCAGTAGGCAAACAAGTTTCCCTACTTTACCAGCTAACTAACTTCTTATTTCCTGGATCTTATGGAGATTTGGTACAGCAGTTGGATCCCTCCCAGACTCTGCATCGTGGACAGCTGGAGGAAGGCACTGGAAGAGTTGACAGGTATGACAGGCTGGCAAGTGTCCCGTTATGTCCCATCAGAGCCGCCAGCCGTGACCTTCCGGCTTCACTCACATCCCTCAGGCAGAGCGCGCTCTTCCGTCTGAGAACTGCCCAGGGAATCGGGGTTTGGTAATGTGTCACCTGTAGCTAGTTTGTCAAGCGGAGACATGTAAGCACACCTCCTCCCTCACAGCCCTCATTTCCTCATGTGACACTTAAATCATTCAAGACTAGATATGTGACCTGGGTGGATGCATAGAAAGTACATACATACTTTTTCTATGTGGCTACGTCATGCATATAAAACAGCTTAATGTTTTGCTATGAAATTTAGTGCTCAAGTAGGTAAGGTTCTTACTAATCTTGTGTAATCTTACAAATATTTAAATAGCTCCATGTTTATCGCAACTTTTTGTTTTTCTGTTATGATTTGATAATTTTTTTTATAAACAAATCCGATACCAAATTATCTAAGTAAACATTAAAAGATAATACAGGCGTATATCAATTGATGTATTGTTTGACTGTCCTTTCGGCAGATTTACAAAAGATATTACTGATTGCCGGTCGTAGAACCCCAACATAGGAAATTGATAAAATGTCATCTTTTTGAAAGAGCGAGAAAGCATCAGGGTAGGAAATTGCTGTCAGCCAATAATATAATTTTCCATAATTTTTACTTGCGATTGGTAAGGGTATTAAAAGATAATGGTGATTAAATAAAACTGTCAGGATTACTAGGAATTTTTCTAATGGCTTAAACTTAAATGACAATCTACAACGAAGTAAGCCATTGTTTTTTTTTTCCCATTGTCTTAGAAGGAAGAGCAGTTATGTTGACAATGTGCTCTGAGGCTTGGACAACACAATAGAGAAAATTTAGGCTTGGAGAAGTCTCTGTAACAACAAACTATCACTCTACGAATGTTTAGTCCATGCAATAATCTAGCCAGTAAAGGTGCTATGTCCATGCTATGTGTAACTTCCGGCCTCTAGGATCACTGCATTAAAACAGGGTTACACTTGGATTTAGGGCTTCCTTAGAGTTAGTGAAATGTTTTCACCTAAGAGTAGCGATAGATATTCACAAGCCTTCCTTAAAAGACTTGTCAGCTCTTGGAGGCTATTTATTGCTTCGTTAGAGTCAAAGACAGTGGATTCCATTGGGATGGGATTTAATGGTTAAAGAAGTAATGCGACTGCAGAGTTAGCTGCCCTTCTCTGACGCCGCAACGTACTTCTCAAATGCATTACACAGTTTGCCGTTATAGCCTTTACTAACATTGCCACTACCTAGTGTGGCTCGAGCAGCAGTTTCATAAGCGACTTGCGTCAATGAGGTGAAACTATAACTTCTATTTTACTCCGACGATCGTTACGCACGGCATCTACTGCATTTTCTGCTCATACTTGTCTTGTATACTCGCTTTTTTAAAAAATTATAATTACCTCGGTAGTATTTCTTTTTTTGAGAATGTAGAAGGAACTTTATAAGCCAGCGATAAGTACCGTTCCCATGATTTTTTATGTGATGAATTTTGTTCATAAAGGCAGGTTAATATTGTACTGAGCAATGTGACGATAGAGCTTCCCATTGTATCTTTTCGTTATATTTCAATGGACTTTTACTTATTATAGGTGTTTTGTGCCTTGGAAGGTACTGCATAAGCCAGTGATTAGGACAGCATTGCGGGATGTACCGTTCGCTGCCACACGATCTGATATTATCCCTTACATGCTTGTCACCGGGTCACATCTGCCCATGTGTTGTACTTCGGCCGTAAGAGGCGTGAGGCGGGGGGGGACCTTGTGTCGGCGGTGACAGGAGTTGATTGAGCCGAGCCGGAAGGGGTTCAGACACACGTTATTGATTGAAGTGACACGTCCTCTGATCTGTTCTGGGGCCTCTCTTCTGGCTCCCTGCAGCTCTCCGATCCCCGTGTAACCCGAGTCAGAGGGTAGATAGGCAACCTGTATACAACGCCAGCCTAAAGGTTGGTCTCTTGGAAATATTGACAAGACGTATTTATTATCAGCATCCTTTGGAAATCCATTACCAAATTTACTTATATTTGATGAACCGAAGCAGAAATCCGACTTGCAGAGGTATCGTAAACTTACAGGAAGCCTTCTATTCCATGAAAGGCGGACGTACATAAGAGTAAATGGCTAATTTTACTTTACAACCTGGGGATTGCAATAACGGGATATGGAAATTTCACCAAAAGGTTATCTAATATCTGTCCGGGATTGAAAAATAGCGGAAGTGCCAAATATCCAATAGTTCCAGTATTAAATACTTTCTATAATACACGCATTTGGAAAATAATTAAGTTAAAAAACGACTATAAATTAAATTTTCCACCTATTATATCCTATACATTTTTATCATAAAAAAAATTATAACGAACATATTAAAGTTTATAATTTGTTTTTTTCCTAACTCCTCCACGATCTATTTCAGCCAACGACTAACTGTTCCTATGATTTTCAAACAAAAATTCAAATACCAAGTTTCGTTCCTAACTTTAATAAGATCTGTTGCTAGAGCACATTAAAATGATCATCTATTGACTGGCAATGCGCCTTCAAATTTTGAACAGACTATACCTTTTATGTCGTGAAGGATCGGTAAAGAACAAGAAATGCAAGGAAATAGAATTAAAAAATCTTAGCACCTCAGCAGAGACTCGAACCTGGGTCTCCTGCTTTCCGGGCAGTTATGCTAACCATTACACCAACGATGCTAGCTAGATAATTTCTTCTACTCCCGGCACTTTAACTCCGCGTCTAAAACTTTAACTCCAAGTCTAAATCTTTAACTCAAATCAGTATTTAGGTAAAGAACTTGTTTTATTATAAGGAATAAAAATTGCTAAACTTCGCTCGATAAAAATGATGTTTAAAGCTGAGCACTTTCGATACTCAATGTCACATTCTCAGAGTCTAGGAATTATGAGTTCGCCAACCAGCCAAAACAAGCCTATACTAGAATCAGTAGGAATCAACTGAACAACACAGAGGTAGAACACATAATTCCTGGGCTCTGAGGATGTGACAGTGAATCTTGAAAGCGCTCATCTTTAAATATCATTCTTATCAAGCGAAGTTTTTATTTATTATGTATAAATTATTTCTATATGTCTGTCAGGCTGAAGCATTTAGTAAGTTCTCATGATTCATTGTAGATTGTAATAAGAGTTCATAGTAATGAATAATAGTTGAGTAATTGTAAATGATTTTTAGATTTTTTCTTTTCGAATTCAAACAGTGCTCAGAAAGAAACTGAAATAATGAATTTGATTTTTCTATATAGTATGCATATTTCCATAAGCTGCACGTGTTGAATTAGAGGAATTTTTTTACATTTAAAAATACATTAAGAACATGCTTATTTCAATTTAGATTGAATTATATTACCGATAAGAATGTAGATATTATTATATCTACATATATTCTTAAATCTAGGTGGTCTGTACTATTTTCATTGAAGTGCTTATGAATGAACCAATAGCGGCTATTACACTTTCCTCTACAGCCCCCCGACAAATACTAATATATTTACAGGGTAGCCGTTCGGAACCGTTCTGTAGAAACTTCATGTACTGCCTACAATAGACTGACATATTTCTATTCTACATTATTTTATTCGGTTTGTAATTTTAAAGAAGGGGGAGGGGGGTGTTATCATATCTATTGCAATAACCCTAAGATGATTTTAGTTGGGGTTCGGTCGAGGTAGATTTAAAAAAAAAAAACACAAATTCAAAAAAATGTATTTTTTTAATGAAGGATTATCTGCCAACGTTTCGGCTTACATTGTAAGCCATCTTCAGGGCGATCATGAAGGCGATAGGGGACATCATGTCTCCAGGATCCCACTTTCATATTAAATGTTCTTACATATGTGGGAAACGTAAAATAGGAAATGATCGGGTATTTATCAATTGTATTATGATTAACAAATTTTGTGACGACGAATANTTAATGAAGGATTATCTGCCAACGTTTCGGCTTACATTGTAAGCCATCTTCAGGGCTGTAGAAATACAATGTCATGAGAATACAGTAATATTTGAAATTAGTATAATAGAGAATTATAATATAATGTGATATCAAGAGTATGACTGTAGAAAGCTATGTAAGACAATTAAAAGTTTTTGAAAACAATTTGAAAAAGAACCAATTTGAAAAAAAATTGTATTGCCCTCTCTTGTAACAGGCCGCTTTCCATTTACACCTTCCGCCTGCCTTGTACCTGCTACCCCCACTCCCTTTTACTTCAAAATTCAAAAAAAATTCATAATGTTAGTCATGGAAATGTGAATTTAGGGACAGGACGTCCTCTCTCATCTTCATGATAGGTAGGTGTGGCAAATTACTGCTTTAATGGTATTTCAATTTTTTTTTTCTTGTCAATAAGTTGTTTGTTTGCATGTTTTTTTCAAATTGGTTCTTTTTCAAATTGTTTTCATAAACTTTTAATTGTCTTACATAGCTTTCTACTTTCATACTCTTGATATCACATTATATTATAATTCGCTATTATACTAATTTCAAATATTACTGTATTCTCATGACATTGTATTTCTACAGCCCTGAAAATGGCTTACAATGTAAGCCGAAACGTTGGCAGATAATCCTTCATTAAAAAAATACATTTTTTTTTAATTTGTGTTTTTTTGGATCTACCTCGACCGAACCCCAACTAAAATCATCTTAGAATAATATCTACGGTCAATAAACTCTCATTTTTGAACTATTGCAATAACTTATTTTCTTAGAGAATTAACTAAAATGGATGTATTCCTCTTTCGTAGTTGCAGGTGATTAGTGACATGACTGTGAGAATTATCGGAAGCTTGCTCATATCTAGTTCTTCAAACCTTTTCCTATTATTAATCATAGTTATTACTGCCAGTCTCTGAGTAGATACCTTGGATTCCTTGAAAGTTCTCTGAGTCTACTCTCATCTTGTTCAATTGTTCTACAGAACCGGGGGATCTGATTTCAGCTTTTTTCAGTCCGAATACTGATTGCGGCTATTGACTTGTTATCTTCAATTCTGTGTCATGAAAGTGTCATAAATAATGTTTCCTCACATCATTCAATTAAATTAATTGAAAGTACATTTAAAAGTGTTTGGAAGAGAAACAGACAGAGGAAGTCTCCAATTGACAATGGTTTAATAGGAGGTAAAAAAGAAAAACGGTTTTACGAAAGAATCGATTGAGACGTTGTGGATGAGATGTATTTGCATATTAAAGTTTTAAGAAGTATCTGTTACTTATCTTAATATCCATCATTTAAGAAAATCTTAATTTCTATAATTAAGATATTTAAAAATCTAAATTACCCAGGTGAAAATGTTACTATCGTTTTTTTTCCCCTCAATCACTAATAAACAATTTTTTAAATTTAAATCCATTATTGTATGACTAGTGTACAAACAATAAAAAATAAACTATTGTAATTAACCTGTAAAGTTGAAAACATAGATCCTGTATTTACCATTTCATCTTCCGGGTAGGAAAATAAATCTGACGACCGACGAAGCCTACGTGAACAACATAGATCCTTTTCAAAATTTGTAGTTTTAAATTTAAAGGCTCATAGAATCTCAAAATCGAATAAAAGAAATATTTGGAGGTAACTAGTTGACCGTCGAGATTTATGAGGGAAGGCAGGTAAGGAATTCGGTCTTGGTAGCTGAAAAAATAAAACTGATTTGTGAACAAAAAAGTATTTTTATTTTCGCCAAAGTTTTGGCCTAAATTGCTGGCCTTCGTCATGGCTGAGTATCTAAAATGAAAGCAACATACGAACAAATAAATTAACTGATAAAACTTGGTTTAATCAACTACATAAAATGCATAAAAACCGAATACTGAACATGCTTTTTATATAGTTGATTAAACCAAGTTTTATCAGTAAATTTATTTATTTGATATATCTATTAACTTGTTGTGGTTGATCGGTCAACTCTTAAACATGTTAAATCCGTTTAGAGTTATTGTCACTTTGAAGGATGTGCTGATCGGATTTTTGTTTTGGTAGTTTTACTTGGAGGTATAACTCCAGTGGTTGTTTCTGTGTGTATAGCTGGGTTCTGTTGAGTTGAGGAGTGTCTAGTCCCCTAACATATTGGCATGTAATGGCTATCCTGCCATTCCTTGGGATTAGCCCGAAGCGGTAGGTGAGGAATGCCCGTCACACAGCAAATTGCCGAAGGAACTTCCATAGACCACCACCCCCCCACCCTGATCCGAGAGACCCAGCCTTCCTAATTCTGACTAACGCCTGATCTATCCCCCGTTTTGCGCCTGGGCGGTAGTACGCCTAATTCCAGTCCATATAGATCACCTGGTTCCTCGAACTCACGCTCTCCCGACTTTTCACTCTGATCAGCTGTTATCAGTCGAACTACCAGCGAGTTTTGTATCAGACAAGATTCTTAGCCATATTTGTATGTTTGGGGTAGAAATCATTCGATGACGAACTATATCGAACTCTGAAATGTGAAAAATACAATCATTCTTCAAATATAACATTTTAATGAATTCTATTTAAAATATTTCATTGCTAAGGCAACTTTAGAAATATGTCAGTGGATCTTGGTACCTACATAGAAAATATGGTCCATTTAAAATATTATTATTATATAAATGACTTCTATTTACGCACTCTAGTGTCTTCAATTTTTAATAATAATAAAACCAAATACTGTATTTACATTTCATTTTACAAATCGTTAGATGAGTTCGTTTATAGATGAAATCTGGATTGGGGAAGGGGGTTTAGAGTGGGATCGAAATTTAAAATCGTAGTATCTTCGTTATTATTAGAGTTATGAAACTTTCTTCTGTTTCTAAAAATTACCTTTCAAACTTTCTAAAGAATAAAGAAAGAATTTATGAATGATAATTTTTCAAACATGAAAAAAAAAAAAATATTAATAGTTTCGAATGTCAGGTAAGACCTCTTACTTTAAAAATATAGAAACATGATTCAATATTGATAATATTTATTATATTAGACAATATTTGTTAATCTTTATTGAAACATGGAAAATCGGGTTAGATTACGCAGCTTGTCCATAATGTTTTTCATTTCATTTATTTATTTTTATTCATATTGTTTTTTTTTTGTTTTTTTACGGAATGAATAACTGGGTTATTGTATTCTTATTTATTGCTATGTATGTAACCTATGATTAAAATGATTTTAATGACTTTTTAGTCGATTTTATTTTATAACAATACATTATATATGTATTGTTATGTAGTATGTTTTATATATTATTATTAAATGTTTTTGTTGGGGTTCGGTCACGTAGATCCTAAAAATACAAATTAAAAACTGTGATTTTTTAAAAAATTATCTGCCAACGTTTCAGCTTACGAAGCCATCTTCAGGGCGATCATGAAGGCGATAGGGGACATCATGTCTCCAGGATCCCACTTTCATATTAAATGTTCTTACATATGTGGGAAACGTAAAATAGGAAATGATCGGGTATTTATCAATTGTATTATGATTAACAAATTTTGTGACGACGAATAGTTTATATGTCAGGCATCTTCTGGCCTACCCGAGATAGATCTCTAGCCAAGAAAACTGTAGGAAATTTTTTTAAATACAGGCTAAAAGAAAAATAATGGATAAGGGTGGTGGGATGATTTTAGTTAAGTTGGATTATTTACAAAATGAAAGAGAATTATTTAAGTCAGCATTAGTCATGCACTATATCCTTTNTAGAGTAAGATGCAAAACTGTAAATTGTATTTTTTTTCTATTTTTTTTTTTTTACTGGTAGCTGGAGATGATAATGATGGGAGCCTGGTGTATGTGAAGTTGCAGCCGACTTGATAAGAAGGTACAAATAGAGCAGGAATTTGATAAAGACTGCCGGTGCTGCTGATAAGACTGGTCCATATGGCGGTTCGTATCGCGAGGGGCGGTTCATGTCGGCTGGCCGTCATCTGCACTGAGATTTTCTCTGCTAGCAACCATTCCTTAATTCCTCTCTTACAGTAGTACAATAAATAGTTGGAGGCCATTGTTTATTTCACTTTGGTATGGGATGGTCTCGAGGGTATTTCTTGCCTAGAAAAACAGTCACTGAAGGGTTGGCTGTATCTCGTTCATACACAAAACTATATTAGACTATATAATTTATAATCATCTTTACAAAATTATTTTGTAATTTGATTTTTTTGTTTCTTTCGTTCTTCAACAGCTGTTTCTGATCTGGGGGTTGTTCTACTGCATGGACAGTTCTAATTTTCTACTGCAGAAAATTATGCATTCATTACAAATAGTGTACAAAGGTTCAGATGAGCATGTACGCCTAGATGATGAGATAGAGGCCACAGTTAGGCGTCGTTGGAAGTCTCCATCAAAACTTTGCACATAACCGTTATAAAAATAAAAATTTCGTTATAAAAATTGGATTCGTCTTATATCGACGTTCCTGAGACAATTCCTTAGAAGCCTTCATCGTCCATTCATGTCCCAGCCTACCTTTGGCAAATTACCAAGGTCAGATCCGCCAGCTACTAACGACTTCCCGCCCCTGTGATACCATTTTTACTGCGCCTCATTTCTTTTTGACCTGCAGCCCAGGTACTCTTTTCGTGTTGGAATTTCATTTTCTTTTTTCCTCCTCAATTTTAAGAATAATTTCTTTTTTGTCTCTTAGGACTGCAATATCGATGTGTTTGACCAGGTCACTTGTATCAGGTAGCCATTTGAACTTCCAGGACTCCAGTATTGATCCTTCACTCCCATATACTCATATAGACTATGCCAAATATAAGTGAAAAATATTAAGAATCTTTATTCAATATTTGGATTACATGATTTCAAGGAACTGGCAATTTAAAAAGCTTAAGGCAGACAGAAAGACCAATGGTCATATACGGGAAAGACTGCGCTCTTCTGGAAGGCTCGAAAAGTTGTTGACGACCGAGGAAGACCTGGTGGAGGAACGGGGTGAAAGAGTGCAGAGCTAGCTGCTCGGGAATCTTGACGGGAGGTCAAGGATCTTAGTCAAGACCGAAACGGATGGCGGATTTTCGCTTCGGACCTATGCTCCCACCCCTCAGAGGAGATTGCTCTACGCCTGCAATCTACATGAAGACCCAACGTAAACGGGTTCTGCTTAGTTAGTCCATGGGATGAACTTCTTTAGAATGTCTCCCCAGAAAATGGAAGGAGTACAGCACGTACTTCGATGATTAGTTGCTTTTCATGATTCTGCTTAGTTATTCCATGGGATGACCTTCTTTAGAATATCTCCCCGGAAAAGGGAAGGAGTACAGCACTTAATTCCATGATTAGTTACTTTTCATGGTTCTGCTTAGTTAGTCCATGGGATGAACTTGTTTAGAATATCTCTCGGGAAAAGGGAAGGAGAACAGCTCGTACTTCGACGATTAGTTACTTTTCATGGTTCTGCTTAGTTAGTCCATGGTATGAACTTCTTTAGAATATCACCCCGGAAAAGGGAAGGAGTACAGCACGTTTTTCGATGATTAGTTACTTTTCTGGAGCCCATAAGCTAAAACAAATCCATCTAACAAGATTTCCTATGTTTACTTCTTCTGCTTCAAAGGAGAAGTTTAAGAAACTTCTTAAGAGAATATTTAATACGATCCAAGAAATGCAATAGATGTTTAATACTTACAAATATAATAATTCAATGCAGGTTTTAGCAATCATTACGGAAGAGGTAGAAGTGGACTGCAAATAACATAACAGAGAAAAGAGAGTTTATTTTCCTCTATATCTGTTTATATAAATCGCCAGTTCTCAGATTGCAGTTTTGAAACAAAACAAAACTCGGCGAATTTCTTTTTAAAATATGAAGCTTTGAAATTAGCCCAGTTATTCTAAAGAATTTAGTCAAATACTTGTTGATTTATATATTTAGTGGGAATCATTGTAATTTGCGCGTTCTTTGTATTTGAGGTGGTATCAAAAGAAAGAATGAATTCGTTAATGGTATATAGCAGAATATGGAGATCTCTCAGGAAAATAAATAAATAAAAAGGCCCATAAGTGTTGATGTATTCGAGGAATACACAAAAGTTGTTTATTTTTTTCTTTTAAGCGAGTTAATAATATTTCCTAGTGAATTTTATGTATATATTCCTTAAATTTTGAAAGGTCCCCTGTTAAGATTTCTCTCAATGTGGACAAAACATTCTTGCTAATTATCTGCCTATATTAGGGGATATGCGCTCAATTTACTCTGTTCTTGCTACAGAGTTCTATACCTTCATATACGTGAGGGATGCGTAAAAATACATAGCATACAAGTGGGTTGTTTTGTGCTGAATAGGCTCTCACCCCGTCTTCCGAATGGTCGAATGACAGTGATATTTTCTATGTAGCCCGATACAATATTATTGGTTTAAGTATTCCTTGGCCTACATTAACCTGAATTCTCAAATATATCTGTGTGTGTGAGTACGTGCATGTGCGATTTACAAAGGTATTTATCGATCTTACTAGAAAGAAATCAGGTAATGTCTAGAAATGATATTATTAGACACATAAGCTCTATTTAATATTTATACAAAGTCTGCTGGACATCCCATATCCTTATTTTAAATATTACAAATTTATCTTGTCTTTTGCCTCGATTTGGCCTCGTATCAGGTCGAAGCGTAAATACCCAGTTTTAATCTGTCGCCCGAATTGGCGAGCTGAAGTGACGCGTAGGACGTCACCCGGGTTGGTCGGCACTGTTCGGGTGGCGACCTAGGTGTGTAGGGTTGTAGGTGGTCGAGGCAGGGATTAGTGACGCTATCGATCCGAGGCCGGGAACACGACTGTGTGCTGGGCAGCGTTTCTATACCTCTGTGGGGCTTTGTTTTAACTTCACCCTCCAAAGAGGATAGAATCTTCTAATCGGTTCGACATGTTTTCTCTTGGCTCTCTCTTAAACCAACCCGCTTTTCCTCTTTAATTATTTAGTGCGAGTATTTGTCTTCAATAAACACATACACACACACACACACACACACGTATATATACACACGCACCAAAATTCCTAACCCATTTTGTTAACGTTTCGACGAGTGAAATCGTTCTGAAAACTAAATTTTTATTCGCAGCAAAGTTTTATGTAGCTTTAAAATTACTCTCAATAATGTATTTTACGAATAACATGAAGTTTAAAGAGCCTAAGAAAGAGAATTTACTACCACATTAACTATGGAAATCTTAATACAATAATATTGTACTCTATACAGATATATTATGTATAATTATACGTATAATATTATTGCGTAATTATACGCAGTAAATATATTATAAATATCTATGTTCTCGTCTTAAGTTCGCATTTTAGATTATGTTCTAAATATTATATGAACTATTTTAACTAATCTAAATTCTCAAAATGTTCCTCCTCCTTCTCTTTTGTGTGTGTGTGTGTGCCACGTTTTAAAACAAAAAGAATCTGATATTGGAATTATAAAGAAATATGTTTATTCACCATTCTTCGTACATTTTCAGAAAGAGCTGAACAGAATTTGATTTAACGAAAAAATATGTTTGTGCTTATATTCGTAATTTGAGCATAATTTCGTACAGCTTGAATGAATGAAGCTGAAGTGGTCAAGTTGAGAATGAAAAGTCTACAAAAGGGAAATTTAATCTTACGCGTCTAGGTTTTATGTTTTATTTCATTCATATTTAATCTTCTAAAACTTTTAAAATGTCTGACTATTTCTTCGAATCAGGAAACTTTCGTGTTCATCGACCGTGGAGTTAACCCCCATGGCGAGGGAATAACTAATTACACTCTTTTACTATTGGAAACCATATCAGTTTCCTGTGTTAGCTAGCGAACTTTTGATTTTGTATATGGCTAAGTACACAGATCCCTGTGATTATTGGTGTATTTAGTCCCCCCCCCCCCGTCCCCTTAAACCCGCACTATCACATTCCCACATTCCGTTTGACTCGTGGAAGATTCCCCATTCCCCTTCTCCTCATTCTCTGTAAGGATTCACACAACACTCACGGCTCCCACTGAAGTTCTGTTTGTCTCCACTCTCTCACAAGGACGAAGGTCCACTGATTGTGAAATACTTATGGTGAAAGTATGCCGTTCCTTCCCCATAAATATTTCCATACATTATCTAACATTTTCAGTTATTATTTTTTTTATAATATTTTTTTCACAATTTATTGCTTTTTTTTAAAGCTGATAATGTTTGATGAGGAATCAGGTAAAATTTTGTTAAACCAAGCTCAAAATTTATAATGTGCAGAGCTTATTAGTAAGACTATACATAGAAGATTCCTGTAATCTATTCTTTATTTGTTAGTCGGAAATGGAAGTTTTTAATTATTAGCTGGCAGAGTAATTGTTACATTTTAAAAAAATATATATTTTTTCATCGAAAAAATTATCAAAAGATATTTAATTGGTAAAAAATAAGAGTTTTTTTTTTACCGTAGATATTACTATTAGATGATTTTAGTTGGGGTTCGGTCAAGGTAAATCCAAAAAAATACAAATATAAAAAAAAATGTATTTTTTAAAAAGATTATCTGCCAACGTTTCGGCTTACATCGTAGGCCATCTTCAGGGGTGTAGAAATACAATGTCATGAGAATACAATAATAATTGACAATAATGTAATAGAGAATTATAATATAATGTGATATCAAAAGTATGAATGTAGAAAGCTATGTAAGAGAATTTAAAAAAATATTTTAAAAAACAATTTAACAAAAAAAAAAAAACAGGTAAATAATCTAAAGGGTTATTATTATTTCTACCACCAATGCATATAGAACTCTCATACCTTATATTCTCCGTCTTCATTGGTTTCTGTACACCATCTACAATTTTTGGTATCTCATTACATAATTGTAATTCTCTATTACATTATTGTCAATTATTATTGTATTCTCATGACATTGTATTTATATAGCCCTGAAGATGGCTTACTATGTAAGCCGAAACGTTGGCAGATAATCTTTTTAAAAAATACATTTTTTTTTATATTTTTATTTTTTTAGACTACCTTGACCGAACCCCAACTAAAATCATCTAATTTTAATTGGTAATTTTTATTTTTTATTGTTTTAATCCGGATGTAGAATTTACTGTGTTGGAAAACTGAAAATTTTAGGCGTATAATATTTTCGCATGTAACAAATTGCTATTCCACTGTTTGTATTCCTCATTGGATTTGTAAATAGCATTCGTTGATTAAGAAATCAGCAGCATTTGTTAATTATTAAATGTATTTTTTTTGTCAATAGAATAGCCTGATGTAATTGTACTTTGATAACGATGATAGCTATTTGACATATGCAGATTGTACACATGTCAAGACCATTTTCTGCATGACAATCGGTTATCTAAAGGATGATTATGGTTTCTAATGGTCTGCTTCTTTTAAAAAGTCTATTATCGTTACTGTTGAATACAAATTCATCGGAGGTGTCGTTAAATTTTTTTATAAATTAAAATTTTCAGAACCTTTTTTTTTTTAAAGAGGATATAAAATAATGTAAGGTGGCTTAGTGGGCCTCTTACTAACGGTTCAATTATAGAAATCGAATTCAGCAAATAGGCTTTCTATTGTAAATTCGTTTTTGACTTGATATGAATATAGGGTTGGGGAGTACTGAAATTTAAATTCCTAATATCCCCTTTATTATTAGTGTTAAGAAAATTTTTTTATAGAAAATAATAGATGTAAATTTAATTTTTATTGACATTAAAAAAAAACAATAAAAAAAAACATTATAGTTGGACATATTTAAGATTTTAAATTCGAGTTCTGGTCGGGTACACCATTTTAAAACGTATAAATCAATCCCTCTCTTATTCTGCAAGCAAAGTAACTTTCAACAACGAGTGAGAAAAGATGCAAAATTCGCACTTTATAAAGCACGATATTGCCGTCTTATTCTGTATGCCTTCCCTCCCCCAATTTTAAGTCGATATTTGGACTTCGTTTAAAAAAAATTTAAAACATTTGTTTTTGTTTCTGAGTAGTCTAATGGTGGGAATGGGTGTTTACTGCGAGGATGTATTTTAAATGCATATTAGTATTCAGACATTAGTAGACAAATCGTTGTTATTAGTTTTATATATAAGAAAAATATAGAATTGGATAGCTCTATAATTTACTATTTTACACAGCTATCACGGACTTATTATATTTACACTCTACGTGCCATATTTGCTACATGAAATGTACCACTGAGAAATACCATACGTATTCTGTATTCTAAGATGGCCCCCTTTGTGAAGACACGGGTTATTCCACTGAGTCAGAGGAATGATTCACTCCACTGTTCACTCCCCGGGACTCCTCCAGCATTCCTTTATGTGGGGCTTATCTCCTGGATAAACGGGAGTGTGCTGGAATCACTCGGGTTATCTATCCTCTTCCAGCTCTATAGCTTGTCAACCTCCTCTGCACTGTAGCTCTGCGAGTAAAACACACACACTCACTCGTCCGCGTCAAAAACGCCATTTCTGTTTGCATTTGACAAACTTCGTCAATACCTTTCGAACTAACTCTTTCCATGATTTTTTTAGCCGTGTTTCCTGAAGGATATCAAACATATGACGCTGACAACATTATTTTGCATTTGATAGATGTATTTAATTCATCACTAATCCGACTATTAGAAGTTGAAATTGGTATCTATTAAAAACTCTTTGAGAATATATGTATTCCTCGCATAAATTATAAGAAACTCGATGGAAAATTTCAAATAGTTATTTTAAATTTTTTTCATTTTGCATCATTAAAAGAGACTTTTAAAGTTTATAACCATTTTTATTCAATTGCATCGTATCTAGATGACTATTATTAGTATTTTCATATATGTATATATATATATATATATATATATATATATATATATGTTTGTGTGTGTGTGTGCGAGTNTGATATACATATCGTAATGTATATTTTCTTAAAACGTAGGAACTTGGATATTTTTGCTTATAAGAAACACTAAATTAAATGGATTTATAAGATTTCAGTGGTTTACCAGAGGGAATTATTCCATAAATTCAAAAGATCAGTACTCCTCATTAAATAAAATAATTTTCCTTACCAATGTATTTTCTTTATTAAGAAAAATTCCTTACCGATTTGAATTGCCTGAAATATGTCAGATAATTAATTATTAGGTGTTTTTTGTTGGGGTTTGGTCAAAGTATATTTTTAAAAAATTTAACAACTTGGAATATAAAATATCTTTGGGTTGATTATTAAAAAATACATATTTTTTAAAATTGTACTTTTTGTATCTACCTTGACCGAACCCCAACAAAAAACATCTGTTAATAGTAACAACGATAAGCAAAACTCTCCATATGTCACTTAGTGTCCAGAGGGTGCTCCGTTTTCTTGAAGTAAGAGCGTTACTGAGACGTATATTAGTTGTTCTCATTGGCTATATACTGAAGGATAGAAAGTTCTACCTTACTTAGGTATAATACCGCCGGGAGATTGTGGTATTTAGTCACCACAGTAACCTTGTGGCCAGGAGGTCGCCTTATTCCCATAAGCCCCCCGTGGGACTGACCTATATCGTTCTATATGTATCTCAACCCTTGCCAAAACTACCCTTGGGAATTGTCAGTTACCTCTCCCCGTCCGATCACCACGAGATTTATGTCCGTTAAACAATTCTAATTATTCACGAGACATACCAATCGAAATTTGTTGAATTTTACGCGCTTGTGTGTGTGTTAAGCATGACAAGTTTGTGTGTGAATCCTTCGTTTATAAGAGGGTTTTTATACTCCTGGTTAGAGAATTTTATGTTTACGGTCTGTTGTCAAAAAAGTATTTATATTTTTATATTATATATAAGGGAATATGCAATTTTATATTTGGGATTTATTCTAAACCACCAAGTGGTTTAATTCTTGAAATTTGTCTTCAGAAAGGAAGGTTCAGGGTTGGAGGAGGGTCGCAAAACACGTTGACATCATCAAAACAAAATCGTGTGATTAAAAGTGCTTTAATGGAATTCTAGAACATAATAAGCCGTAAAATTACTATCTAATATCTCTTTGTTTTAATTTTTGATTTTTTCACCTTAAAATTTTTAAGTGAAAAGTAACGAAAATATAATAATTTGCAGTACTTTTAAATATTATGAAATTTAAATATTGTTTAAAGATATATCAAAGTTTTCATATTTGGGGTGAGCCCACCCTCGTGGATTCCAAAGAGAGTGGTCCTTATTAGATACGTAATTGATAAATCTGAGATATTCTTAAATACTTCTTTGAGGCTTGCCCGTGTAGTAAAGTTTATTCTTGTCAAGCTTCCTTAGGTCATGTGATGGCTTCTTCAGGGCTGAAAGTAGAAAACTGCTGCTTAAATTAATATATCAAATATTATTTAATAAAATAAACCATTTTTTCAAATGTTTCTTCTTCCAGCCTGGAGAAGCCATCACATGACCTGTGAAAGCTCGACAAGAAGAAGCTTTACTTGACGCGGTTATAATTCTACATAAAACTACACCAATTTATTCTATTCCCTTGCATTTAATCTGTAAAATTAATATGGGATAAAATACCACAACAAATATAACACTTAAAAAAGAAATAAAAGAAAATAAAAACCAATATTAACTCCTTCGAGCATAAGACGATACATTCGTCTTACTCCAGGGTTTAGACTCCCAGTAGAGTGGCTAGTCTCGGTGGTGTAAATGGTATCTTTCCTGTCCGGCAAGCAGGAGATCTGGGTTCGAATCCCAGCTGAGGTAGTAAGATTATTTTATTCCATTCCCTTGCATTTATTGTATAAAACTACACAGCTGAAATGACTTGCTAATGCAATCTCAGTCTATAACAATTGACAGCATCGTAATTTTGGGCAATGCTTTCAACTTATTCCAAACTGTAGTATTTATATGTGCCATGTGCTCCCTCCTGATGGAAACTTTTTAATACCGAATTCCCTGTATCTCTCATTTGCTGTTGTCTAAAAAAACAAAAAAACTAAATGAACTTCCCCTTTCGATAGTGTATCACGACAGCATGCATTCCCGGATACTTGGTTTCCTCTCGAAAGGTCTCGGTCAACTCCATTTATATCTATGATTCTCCCCATTCTTATATTCCTTCTTCTGGAACTCATTGCTCGGCTTAATGCTTACTTAATGCTCAGTATTCATTAATGTCCTACTATTTTTCACAATTATACGTTCTGAAATAGATCTTAAAGAAAAAATACATTTGGTGTTTGTTTAGGTGGGCAAACTATCGGCTACTGCGTCTGCAATTATGATAAATTCAGAAAAACTAACAGTACTCTTCGACAGATTCCTGCAATAAAGCGGGATTAATAAGATAATGAACTCCAGTGAGCAATTTTCAGCATTTTTTTCTTAGGGTGGGGGGTCGCCCATCTATATTTTCATTAAACAAAAATCTGCATTAAAAAATAAATTGAAGGTTCAATATTTTATATGGTAATGGGCGTAATTTGTGGAGTAGCGAAGTTTTTGCTGTGTTTAAAAAAACAGCTTTCACTATCCATAATTTCGTTTAGTTATCAACATTAGATTGGGATCTAGCAATATTCATTAGTTTTCTCACTTCAACACAAAAATTGTCTGTCACGCAGGAGCTGTGTAATCTAAGCGGATTTCCCATGTTTCATTGAAGGTGGACGGACATTGATGAGAGTAAATAACACACTTTATTTCATAAGCCGTAGAGTGCATCTGACTGAAAGAGAAAACAATAAGCCTTGCTTGGTCGGGAAAGAAGAATGGGGAAGTCATCTTAGTTATATTCGTAAATATCTGCCTGATAAGTGTTTCCCGTAAAATTTCTAGTGAACGTAAGCGTTAAAAAACTAAATTTTACAAATATATCTTTCTTATTTGAGTTTCGAGTTATCGTCATAGCTCAAATAAGAAGGACGATGTCTTACTTATAAATTTTGGCTTCCTTTAACCCTCCCTTCTCTACATCTGATTAAAAAAAAGAAAAGAATAATTATTTCTAAATTTTCCAATAGAAAGCTAAAAAAGGCCCGTCTTCCACTCGAAATTATATTCCTAAATATTTTTCTTATTATGCATTTTACGTAAAAATATATAGAAGTAAAAATGTTAGAAAAATACATTTAGAGAAAATATATTCTTTCATATATTTTCTTGTCTCTAACAATAATTGAGATACAAAAGATTTTACTATGTTGTCCTACACCAAACCCTCCCTCAACTTTGACTCTAGTAGTTTGCCAAAATACTTTTAAATACCTCAAAAGGAGAGTTTGTTAACCGTGGATATTATTCTAAGATGATTTTAGTTGGGGTTCGGTCAAGGTAGATCCAAAAAACACAAATTTAAAAAATATATTTTTTAATAAAAGATTATCTGCCAACGTTTCGGCTTACATTGTAAGCCATCTTCAGGGCTGTAGAAATACAATGTCATGAGAATACAATAGTAATTGAAATTAGTATAATAGAGAATTACAATAATATAATGTGATATCAAGAGTATGAATGTAGAAAGCTATGTAAGAAAATTTAAAGTTTATGAAAAACAATTTAAAAAAGAACCAATTTGAAAAAAACATGCAAACAAACAGCTTATTGACAAGAAGGTACAAGGCGAAAGGTGTAAATGGAAAGCGGCCTGTGACAAGAGAGGGCAATAAAAAGGACAAAGGAAAAAAAGGGAAGGGTATTATTGGGAATAAGTGACTTTTAAATACCGAATTTCGTTTCTTATAAAAACGATTTCATGTAAAATGAAAATAATCCCAGATATTCCTCATATAACCTTCTCAGGTACTCAAAGCACTCATGTGTAAACACATGACCGTAGTCCGATCAGTATCCCTTATTGTAGATGTATACCACGCATAAAGATTTACGATATTGCTTTTTTCACTACCCGCCGAAGCACACAATGGTATTTTCCGCTTACAATCATAATGTGACTATTCATTTCTAATTTAAAGTTCTTCTTTGTTTCATTTGCTTTGATCTCTTTGTTATTCAAGGGGACTCGAATAAGGCTTCTTTTTCTTTATTTCTTCATAAAGTTAGAACCGAGAACTTAAATACATTGTAAAATTCTTCTAGTCGTTTGTAATTATGATTTGCTGTTTGTAAAATTGAGCAATGTTTTTTTTTTTTTTTTCAATTTTATTAAGATTAGGTGTAATATGTGTGAATGTCTAACGTGTTAATGTGTTTTACATTGGGCACTGGCTGCTAGTCAGGAATTGATACCGCAAGTGCTCGTAGAGACGTAGAAGGAATCGAATAGAAGATATCAATCTTCATTAGACTGAAAACTGATCGGTTACGTCTGCGCATTTACTCTCATCAGTGAAAAGTCAATAGGGCCGAATCGGAAGGATTTTATTTGTCTATTTACTACGTAATTCCCCTGCTCTACGTTGTCTAAACGAATTCCGAACGAATGCTCTCGTCACGGAGTGTTTTGGAATTTTTTTCTGTCTACTAGACACTAAGAACTGTGAATGTCATAAGTTTTCTGTTTTTCCTGAATGAAATTTGGCATGTACCCAAACGAAAGTCTAATTTAATAAATGTATAAAATCATATCAATAGGAGGATACCTGTAATGCCTAGTGTGGGTAAGAAATAGTTTTACGTGAGGTGAAGGAATATGTCTAATATTTAGAGGGAAAATAAACAACACAGATTTTTTTATTGATAAATGAAATTTTTAAAAAGTGTGTTGACATGTCGTCGTTAAATATTTATCAACTACTATTATGAGGAATTCTGCGTAAACTAAGCGAACCTGCTTAACGCCATTTTTAAATTTGTTATTCATTATTTTGGTATGTATATGTTTTATTTTGGCTAGTTATTAATTCTTCATAGTCGAAAGAAGCTGGTGCACTATTTAAAGAATTCCTCTATCAACGTTTTTCTTTAGTTAATAAGTATTTAGAATTTTTTTTTTTTTTAAATAAATCTTTTTTTATTACATTCTGTTATATAACATCTTGTATTTTGATGACTTATACCAATAGGTAGATTCAGCTTTCAAAACCATCCCTATAAAAAATTCACTACGATTACAAGAGCCGGCATTCGGTTCCATTTTGACATAGTTTCAGTGGGGTGTTTTCACAATATACCCAGTATACCTTGTGTGGGGAAGAATTATCAGAATGCGGGATGCGCTGTCGACCTTGATCCCTCCAGCGCACCGCCATTTCCAGAACTTCCGCATCCGCTGGAATGTGTTGTTTGGATATTAAGTAGTCTGAGNTGACAAAAGGAATATTAAAGTCGTGATGAAGGGTAGAGTTGGACACATAATATGGAGCGTTAGCAATTATTCTAAGAATTTTGGACTGAAAGGATTGTATTCGTTGGATATTGGAAGGCTTAGCGGCACCCCACAGTTCTGCACCGTAGGTCCAGATTGGTCGTATTATGGTCTTGTATATGGTCATTTTATTTTCTAATGTGAGCTGTGAGCGCCTATTTATAAGGCTGTATAAGAGTCCGTGGCGTCTGTTGAGTTCTTGTCGTTTGATTTTAGTATGTTCATTCCAGTTGAGTCGTGAGTCAAGGGGTTGATCCAAGAAATACAATTTTTAAAATGTGTATTTTTTATTCATCTGACAACGTTTGGGCTTACGTTGTAGGACATCTTCAGGGCTATCACGAAGATGAGAGAAGACGAAGTGTCTCCTAGATCAACGTTCATGACTGAGAACGTTCTGTGGATCGACCAACAAAAAACATCTACTAATAATCTCCGTAGTCACAAACTCTCCATTTGGAGACAACCAAAGTTTTATTTTCTGTTCCTATTATACTTAAATAAATCTTATCTTTGGAATCTTACTAATGACATTTTATTGAATAAATCTCCAAAAATAAGTTATTTAAACTGTCATTAAATTTAGTCTTATCCATAACTGTTGTTGCATTGTTCTTTTCTTGTAAGTGTTGAAACTTATTATTTAGTTGATCAGCTTAAATTTTTTAAACTATTATTTAGTTTTTCTTTATCTGAATTAAGGTGAAATTAAACTTGCATTTATTTCGTTTTAATTGTGAAACATTAAAAATTCTTAATTTAAATAAATAATTTGAAAATGATACTTTTGCAAATAAAAAACAACAAACCTATCTGACTCAAGGAACATTTTTGGAGCATAGACACTGTACTAAAATTAACTACTCCTTATTCACCTCACTAATTTTCTACGTTTTCTAATGTTTTTTAATGCAAGAAAGTGGATGTCATTGGATGTTCTTAATTATTTTAAGTGTAAACACTGTTTTGTTTTCCAAATAGATTTCCTTTGTCCGCACGAGTTCTCATTGTCAAGTAATCTTAAGATTAGAACAAATTCAAACTTAACAATATATATATTTTGCTTCTGCGTTAACTGTTTCTATTGGTCCCTCTTAATCCCTGGGAGTAATGTATTGAAGATTGATGACAGTGATTAGAGGCGATAACACCCTATTTTCACTTCCCTAATTATCTGTTAATTGGTTCTGACCATGCGTCCATTAAAGAGATTAATCTTTTATTGATTTTTTAAAGAGCAATTTAGCTATAGAGGTTATTTGACTCGTAACTGTCTTCATGTGTGAATATTTATGTTAGCCCACCGAAGGAAATTCGCTCTGTTTGCACTTTGAATTCTCGACTCGTCTAACTCATGTTTTAGTTGTGAAGTAAAGTATTTGAATCGGAAATAATCTGTGCTGTGAAATGAAACAGGATATTGCAAAACTCGGTGAACCCCCTGTTCAATTCCCCTAAGTTCGGTAAGCTTAGCCCTGTGCTGGATGGACATTTCTTTTTACCGTTTCTGCGAGAACCTCCTCACACATTGCCCGATTTTACCCTCAACCTACTTTTCTTCCTGTAATTCCTGTAAGAAACATCTGGGAGTTGATGAATGAAATATTTTAAATTGAATTTTACCGAAACTCTTGCCTGAATGTTTTATTTTGTGTGAATAACTGTGGTATTTGATTTAATGTTGTGCCCAGAGATTCTTCAAGTAAACACTGTAGTTCTAAAAGAAATCGCCTTCTGCTCCAGATTTTTGTGAAGAGCTGTTCCTGCGTTGATATTTTAACCCCTAAGTGGCTCTGCAATAAATAACTTACAAGAAAACAGTTCATTACAGAGTCACTGACACATTAAAATAAAAGTTGCGCTACGACACAGATTCGATTTGAGCGGAATAGGCCGGAAACGTCCGACTCCTTTGTTTTCATTTTCACTTCTGGCGGCGTATCGGGGGGAAGTACTCTCTTTCATCACACGCATTTCCATTAGGTCATCATGTTTCAGATATTTCTATATAGAATTTAGTAAATACAATTTAGGGCGATATGTATTTATTTGCAGATTTCCCTCAAGCCAAACTATTAACTTTAGTACGTACCCAAAGCGTAGGATTAGTTAGTTCCCTTATAGATGAATTTGATTGAAAAAGTTATCAGGAGTTATACTTTAAATTTGATTAAAGAGTTATAAGTTATAATTGTATTTTGTGACAAGTTCATGTTTTTTTTTTTTTAAATAATTAATTTGTATGACCTATGAATATCTGTTAATATATCATGAAATCCTATTTAGGTAAATAATCTAAAGGGTTAATACTACCAATGAATATAGTACTATCATTCTATAGTAGTACAGATAATCTTATTCATTTTACTCTTATTCATATATTTACTGTCTGAGAAATATAAATATGTCAATCATAAATTAAAACTTAACTAAATAAATGTTTTGTAAATTAGTTAAGGATTGGATTGCTCTAGTGATAAATTATAATTAATTTTCGAAAGGGCTCATAAATGGCTCCGTACAATTTATTACATTTTTCATTCGAATTAAAGCTAGAAAAATTTGCTGCGATGCAGATTAGCTGCTTATTCTAAAGGGGTTCCTATTCAATTAATTCAGATAAAGATTTTTTGACCGTATATGATGTTTTTTTGTTTGGGGTTAGGTCAAGGTTGACACAAATAATACAATTTAAAAATGTGTATTTTTTAATTATCTACCGACGTTTCGGCTTACATTTTAAGCCATCATCAGGGCTATCTCGAAGGCGAGAGGGGACATCGTGTCACCTGGATCATATCATCAGTCATGAACATGGGATCCATATGGCGTCCCCTCTCTCGTTCATGATAGGCCTGAAGATAGCTTACGCTGTAAACTGAAACGTCGGCAGATAATTAAAAACTACACATTTTTTAAATTGTATTTTTTTTTTTTTTTTATCAACCTTGACCGAACCCTAACAAAAAACATCTTTAAATGATGAATTAATGTGTTGTATATCGTGGATGTATCTTATAATCGTATTCTAATAGCCTCTTATAACGTAAAAATATTAATGGGTATTAAGGTATGATAAACTAATGCAATTTTTAAAATATTCATAGCCTGTCGGCACCTGAAGACTGGCGCCAAAAGACTATAATAATATTTTTAGAAGTATTTTTTTTTTTTTTTTTTTTTTTTTTAATTGAGTAAATTTCACATTCTACTGAGGGACCTAAGTTACGAAACAAACAATTTCTCTCTTACTCTTTAGTTTTTTCATGTAAATATTTTTCCTAATTATACATTTAGCCAAGATTTAAAAAAAAAAAAAAAAAACTTAATCTATTCTGTTTTTCTTTGTTTGTTTCAGGTAAGTTCCTTTGACTTCTTCTTTTGTGACAATGAGGGTGAGCTAATTTTACTATTACAGCTGCAGAATCTCAATAAGACTACGTATGCTTCTTTTCGATGTATTGATGTATTAATCTCTACCAAGTGGAGTGAGGATGGAGCAGGCACATGCGCACTCAACAATCAAACCTTCTTTCGAGAGCATGCACAAAAGCCTGCAATAATGACCACGGGAGAGATATCAGAGTGGTGCCGCTGCCGGTGCCGGTGCTCTTGGGGTTGCCCGTCTTTGAGTTCTCCCTCTGCTCTTCTGCCGTCCCCTTCCCTCCATTACGGTAAAGGAATTGCCATTTCTCACCGGCATTAAGGCAATAATGACCCTAGTGGTTGATTTGCCAAAAAAAAAAAAAAATCTCTACCAAGTGATGGTTGCTGCAAGGCTATGGCTAGATGCAGGTCCCTTCTTTGGTTAGGCTCTGCTTGTGAAAGGGCATTTGGGGGTGAGAAGTATATATGCATCGTGTATATATCACTGGCTCTTTACCCGTTGTCAAATTCGATATAGAAAGTTCAATACGAAGTTAGAACAATTCAATATAAGTTTTGTAATGGATTTTCTGCAGGTAGCCTGTCTCTTCTTATGTAGAAGAGTAAGTAAACAGCCATCTGCTTCGCTTCACTTATCCTAAATTGTGAAAGATAATAGTGCCTATATAGTCCGTACGCGCTCAAGCTTTCCCATTTTAAATAAATCAAACCAAATTCCATCTTAACTTTTTACTACAAAATGGGTGTAAAATGTAATTTTACATTATTTGTGCTTTATAAATTTTTTTTACAGAAAACACGTATTAATAAAGGTATTTAACTTTCGAATGTTTTGCGGCCCATTTTATTTTCATGATTTAGATATTGAATTAGGTTATTCTGCTTTATATTAAAAGTCTTGCATGAAGTTATTTTGGGATAAAATTGGACGTGGAAGAAGGAGGAAGTGGGGTTAAAGGAGACCAAAATTTATTATTATAATATCTTCGTTGTTATTTGTGTTTAAAAAAAAGGCACTTTTGTTTAAAGTAATAGGCATAACAATTTAAATCTTTTTTGTACCGGGGCGAAGTTTCAATTATAATAAAGTGTTCTATCAAATTGAGAATATTAATAGAAGGTTCTATGAAATTGAAAAGTCCATACTTCGCACAAAGTTCTTTAATTTTATACAGCTGAACGCTTTCGGGACCTAAGTAAGTCATCGGGCCTTAGGAATCCCTCTGCTTACTTGCACGAGAGAGACATCAAATTTAATTTTCAAACAATTATCTTCTCTAACAATTTTACGAAAACCCAAGTTAGGGAGGACATTTACGAACATATCTACGAAGTTGAGCATTCCCTCACTCTTCCTTCCTGGCCAGTCTAGAGGAAATCGTACCTTCTGTTCTCTTTTATGGTCCTTTCAGCTTATAAGATATATACTATGTCATTTGCTCTTCATTATATCTATATTTAATGAAACTTGGGAAATCTGCTTAGATTAGGTCAAGCTACTGCAGGACGGTTTCTTCCCCCTCTCGTTCGAGCAAAGGATGAGGCTCCAAAATTTTTTATTTTATTTTAGTAAAACTTCCTAACTGCTTACAGCAACATAGAGACTATTTTTTTATATACATTTTATCATTCTTGAATAAGAAATAATAAAAAAAAATGGACGTAATTATCGGTGAGACACGCTCTCATTATCGATGAGTATTAGATAATCATTTTCCTTTCGGCTCCGTCGGAAAATTGATATATTTCAGAAACCCTATGATTCATCTGTTCTCGACAACGTTCCCGTTCTGATTATGCAGTGGGTTTCGGTGTTTTCATTATCTGCTGTGAATCTTCGCGTTATCAGTGATTTCGGGCTGACCCAAAACAATTTGACATTGTCAAGTTCAGATGATTAGCATGACCCTGAGCAGCATTATCACAATGTCATCTGGTTTGTGATTGTTAGTCCGCTATATATATATATATATAGCGTGAAGAGATTTGCTTGAGCCCAAGCACTTGCCCATAGTGTGGCTACTCCAGCAATATATGTATCTATAGTTATATAGAACTTTAGTTGAAAAAATGTTTCTTTTTAGCATTTCGTATTTGATTAATGCCAAATTAGTAACAATTACTAAACAATTAATGCGAGAGAATAAAATAAAAAATCTATCTGTCCCAGCCAGGACTCGAACCTGGATCTCCTGCTTTCCGTGCCGGTATGCTATCCATGGCACCACCGGGACGAGCTAGATATCTCATTAAATTCCCACCACACAAGCGAGAGCCTAACCTACGAGAAAGACGAATACATCGTCTTATACTCGAAGGAGCTGACATTGTCTAGCTATTTCCTCGCATTAATTGTTTAAAATTTACTTGGGATAATATACTACAACTAAATTAATATTTATAAATTAACAATTACTCTTTAAATAATGTGCCATATTTTGATTATAGGTTGTTTAGTATCTTAGGTTAGCACACACATTAATTTCAAAAGTAATTTCCTCAACTAGTAGGAATGCTTCATTAAACTTCAAGGGTCTCTTACATAATATTTTAAGTAAATGTTACATAAGAAATTTACAATTTTAATTTTCGTTCAAAGAAATATTTTTTTTTAATCCGTCCTTTGCGATGAAATATCCAATGTAATAAAATAATACGTTATGACTATGCTACACAAATACTTGTATGTTTGGCTAATATGTAGGGGTCGTATGAGAGGTTTATTTTGATAAAGATATGAAATTGATATATTTTTATTAATTGATATCTTTTAATTTTCTGAAATCTGAGATTTTAAATAGTAATTTTGTTCAGAGAGCCGTAATATTTTTTAGGTTCAATATATTTTGTACTTATTATATTAAGAGTTATTAAATTTTGGGAAATAATTTTTAAATGCAAAATATAATATGAAGAGATCATCGTTATAAATATTTTGTAAGAGAATATATTCAACATATTTACTCTTCGCACAAGATCTAATGGCCCCTGGGGGCCGAGGGTGGGAGAAAGGGCGTGGCCGTCGGTGCTAGGGTGGGGGTCGTGTATTCCCGATCTGAGAACGTTGCCTGTCCAGATCTCATTAGCCTGCCCTGTTGGATATGTGTACGGTGAAGACGTTTGTGATCCAGGTAGTACACCCGTCTCGAAGTGCCGGCCTGGTGGGGATAGCTCGGCAGGGTCTTCAGATATTGGGCGTACTTAATAAAAAGAACATGATTATGAATTTAGTATCAAGATGTAGATATTTTAATAAATTTTTAAATGTGTGAACAATAAACTATTGTAGAACAGTTAGCAGCTATTTTGTTTGTATACGTACTGATCGCTACCTCATTTTTGCTGTTTAGGCTCCTCTTTATAAAAGGGGAATAAAATAATATTCTAAAGTTACTTTCATGTATGTGTTAAATGAAGTATATCCCCATAGTTCTTACCTAAATGCAAACAAAATAATATTTTCTTTATATTTTCTTATTACTTAATTTATTTATTAATATGGTAATCTCAAATTATATATATNAAAATTACATTGTGTATACACACACACACACATTTCATACATATATATATATATATATAAATGCGTGTTTATATAAAATTCTTTTTTAGAAAAATGAATATTTAAACTGAAACAACATTGTCCGAATTGGTATCTGTAGTTCTGGAATATGACGCTTATATACCATTCTGAGTGTATTAATGACATTAAGCTAATAATTATTAGTGAATAACTCAAATAAGTCATTAGTTAATGAGTTATTAGTGTTTTCGAGTGTTGACATTTCCTTTTTTTCGAACAACGTATACTTATAATAGGCCTTGAAAGTAATTTTGGTAATTATGTTTTATATTTATTCCTCCTTTTGCAAATTTTGAATGACATTTTTTTAGAGTTTTAATTCGGGGCCAAGTCCAAATTTAATCATGGTCAATATTATTTTTAATGATTTAAAAAAAAAAGCAAAAAAAAAAAAGCACTAGACTATTTTTGTTCTACCACATTTTTACGATAGGCTCATTTTAAACTAAATAGGAGAGTTAAATGCGTATTTCAAGCGCAAAGTTTTCCTTGAGTCAATCATAAGCCAGTGACTGCCATGAATTTTGAGTTGAATTAATTTTGTAATTTATTTGATTACTTAAATTTATTTTTTCTATATCTGATTTAGGTTTGGATTCCACTAAATGTATTTTACTCGTTAATGTTGATTTATAAATGTTATTGGTAGAATCCAGTAGGTTTATTTCATTCTTGAATATTACTATTCTAATTAAAAGTAACTGATAAATGCGATATCCCAATCGCCTCAAACCTAACGTCCGAATTTACTCAATAACTGACATTTGTTTTTCTATTTAAATGACCTCATTTCATGGAGGAAGACATTTAAAAAAAAAAAAAAAAAAAAAAAACCCCATTCCTGAGGGTTATTCTTCTCTTAGTAACGGCAGAAATCTTCTACTTAACTTTAAATAATATATTCAGTTCCATTTTATAAAATCCATTAAATAACTCATCTTCTGTAGCGGAAAATATGTTTTCAAGTGTTTTTGAGATTTATGTTAATCCCCTTTCCCATTAGTCTGTTTGTTCTTTGTAATGAACTTTTTATTTTCTTTAAATAAATACACTATATCTCAATTTGTTTGACTAAAAACCTATGTTCTAGCTCTATTTTCTAGAGTGTTGTTTAAAATTTTAGGACTGCATGAATTTCCATTCCTTGTGGTTTAATATATACAAAGTAACTTCTAAAATGTATCTTTTTTTACTAAATGTATCTGATATGTATCAAATTGGGCCGTAATTCGTATTGCGGGTAATATAGCGCAAAAACAATCATACTTTGTATTGAACCACTATTACTCCTATCCGTACGATTTACTCAATAAGAAGCCTTATTATTTTTTTTTTTTTTCATTATAGGCAACACACATAATTTAATTACGAGAAAGCTTATTGACAGTTGGATTTATGTTCACGTAGGCTTCGTCGGTCGTCAGATGTATTTACCATTTCATCTTCCGGGTTGGACCGAGTCAAATTGTTCTTATTTGCCGAGCTTTCGCACATCATGTGATGGCTTCTTCAGGGCTGAAAAGAGAATGAGAGTTGTAAAGAGAGATTTTTAAAAATCCAGATGGTATA
>KZ807570.1:51811-109452 GCA_000696205.2 Oncopeltus fasciatus
AAAAGTATTATTATAAATTAATAATAATTAAAAATTATTAACCGTTATGAACACTTCAAGTCCATTTAAATGTTTGTCTCATTTTTATAAAAGACCTATTTGGTTGAAATCTAGTTGGTAACTTGTATTTGGGCAGTCTTAAATAAGAAATATAAATATGGGACGACTTATTCCTGAGCAAAATATTTCTTTTTGGATGCTTCTCCGAAAAACCTTTGTATTTTTTTTCTTTATTAGTAAATTATTATCATCGATAATCTCTTTGTTGAATTATATATTTCGATGTTCGGTTTCATTGCTCTATGGTATATATCACGCTTGCTGTAGCGATATGATTTCGCACTGGTATTAGATTATAACAGGTAATCCGTCACTGCTATTCATCAGACTTCCGTAAATAAAGAACGTAGCCTTTCGTTTTGCATTAGAGAGCCACATTCAGAATAAATGTAAACTGTTGAGCCTTGACATACACACATATGCGTGCGCGCGCGCACATATACACACGTATACACCTTTACGTTTTTTTTTTATTACTATAATTTGTTTTTTTGGGGGGAATCACAGAAATATTGATCACTTTAATGGTGGTGCAGAGGTTGTCTTTCATGTTATAATTTACTTTCATGGCGGCCGGTTTCGGTTTCAATAGACCATCAGGCACCTTAGAGTATCGTAAGATGGAGGTCTCCCTTCAGTGTCCTGACGAGCACTGTACTGCAGGGAGAACCCTATCTTGCGACACTCTGTGGTGCCTGATGATGGTGTGTTGACTCCGAAACCGTTCATTATATGAAAAATCTGCCAATAGATAGCTACATTTCTTCGGAATTCGCCAAGAGGGCTTATTTATAGAAGACTATCATATGTACTCGATTGGAGGTCGAGCACTAAGCCGAACTATACCATTGGATGCGGGAATTTGTTATATGCAATATGTCACTTGGGAAGAAGACAAGTGTGGAGCATACAGAATGGCATGTGGCACTGAATCCCCCTGCAACACACGACACTCCTGTCGCCCGAGGATTTCGCAAGGACTCGACCAGGGGGTAGACCTTCAGACGTGGAACCGCTGTTATATATACGTGGGATCCACGTCACTACGTAACTAGTGCTTTCAAATCCCCACTAGAATCCCATTACAGAATCTATTAGTCATGTCTGGGTACGAGAACAGTTTATTCATTTTCAAATTCAAAGTATATGGAGCTTTCCAAAGAGCTTACAGATAGGAAAAAGTGCGATTAACTAAAATATCTGGAAACAATGTTAATAATTGTTTATTGCCATATTGGTGTCCAAAACTATTATTCATCTAAAGAATTATTTTTATTTTAATTAATAAACAAACGAAAAACTACGTATTAAATTGAATATTGACGTTTCTTACACAATGTAGTCTTGCCTATTTTTAACACAATAACAGTAGTTGAATAAGCTCGAATGACAANAAGTTTAATTTCACTTTTATATATTTTTTATTTTTTTTTTATTCATATTGTTACAAAACAGAAAAAAAAAAGCTTCGGGGGGAAGGTCATTCAGAGAACTAAAGGTAGTCGAAAGTCTGATCTACGCCATATTGACATAATGAATTGGAACAGTTTCCATGTCGGATTGAAGTGAATCGGGACATAAATCTTAGGAGACCACCAACCAGCACTTACGATATTCGAACTCTGCTTAAAAGTTAATAAAAAAGAATTCCTGTCTTTTATTTGGCTCATACTGGTAGCGGGATTGAAATAATAAAAAAGACACTGAAGAAAATTATATAATAACTAACATGATCATTCAAAATGTAATTTATATTTTGTTTCATAAGTACTCTGTATTGGTGTTCAATAAGTAAGCAAAAAAAAACTTTTTTTTTTTTTTTTTTTTTTTTTTTTTTTTTTGTAGACAGGAAATCAACCGCTCGGGTCATTTATGCCTTTTAAAATGGCGAGGCGGGAGGCGGGAGAAAATAGCGAAGCAGAGGGAGCGAGCGCCCCGCGAAGATGGGTTGGCCAGGCCGGCGGAGAGGAAGGCGGCCGTTCCTTTCTCTAGCACATAGCTGATGTTGAATAGTGCAGCTCATAATAACATACAGAAGGCTCTGCATGAGTGTGCCAGCCATCCAGACCGTCAGAGCCTGCCAGCCTGAGACGGCTTGAGAAGAGGAAAGAGACGGTCGACCCCATCCCACCACCACACCAACAGTCCACCACCCACCCCACCCCAACAGTCCACCACCCACCCCCGCCATGCCAGTGTCGCCTATAGAAATTGATGTTTTAGATTATTATCTCTGCTTGAGTGGTATGGTTATATCAATCAAATTTTAAAAGCTGGTCTTTTACCGACGCTTTTGTCACATTTGGAGCACGGTGGCCTTGTGGTAAAAGGTACTGGACTCCTGAGCAAAAGGTCTCAGGTTCAATGCTCACAGCGCACAGTAAGATTTTATTTATTTCTGTTTGGCTGTTTGTAATGACCCAGAGGATCCCAGGTGTGCTCCTAGAGAACACCCAGTCCTAATTGAGAACCATTCTTCTTTGAATGATGTGAAAGTTAGGAGCCGTTGGCCGAGAATAAATACACCCCTAACATACATTTCCTCCCTGGGCCTTTATGATCTGTTGCGGGACTTTTTTTTACGTCACATGACTGTTGTCTTTAGCCATGTTCCCCAATTTTGTTAAAAGCAAATGTAGTTTATTTCGTAACTAACCTTACAGTTGCTATCAAATATCGCGTCAGATGAGACATTCTAGTCGAGGGATTGGTATTTTTCCTATAAATATACACAAATGACTTCTAAAAAATCAGGAGTCTTCATTACTCAACTCCATCATAATTTCTTTTGAAGAACCTCAAATATGATATATTATTAAAATGTGGATAGAAATCTGAACTAATTTTTAGCTGTGAAAAAAAAAAGAAAAAAAAAGTTAAGGCCTACTCTGAAGTACTCTTTTCAACTCAAATAATATAATTTTAAGGGAAATTTAATAATATTATTTTTATGGAAATAATAATACAGCTTTGAAGTAGATTATAATGCTTTATTTAACATATTTATATAACAGAAGTAACTACTTTAATTTAAAAATATTTTTGTGGTATTTAATCCCACGTAAATTTTAACAATTTTTAGTGCAAGGGAACAGAATATAAAATCTAACTGTCCCAGCCAGGACTCGAATCCAGGACTGGAATCCTGCTATCCGGGCCGATGCATTTACCATTTATGCTACCAGGACTAGTCTGATAAGTTATTAAATTCCCCGCACGAGTGTCGAGAGTCTAACCTCCGAGGCCGACGAATATATCGTCTTATGCATAAGTGGATTAAATACCACAAAAAATAATATTTATAAAATTAATATTTAAATGTTCAGAAGTCTGTGTGTACTAGGACTGCTGTAAAATCCCTTCTCGCCCACATCGATCCTGCAGACACGTTCAATTCATTGCGGAGTTAAGGCGGTAATCACATCAAGACCCTCTCTGAAGTCACTGGGTATCGTGTACCATATATACGTTGAGGAGGTTAATGGTTCCTCCGAGACAAGTCATTCACACCCGATCAACAGATATATTCGGATTTCTCCGGAAGCTGCCGACCATCTTCTGGAAGACACTCCACATTCCATTTCAGTGGGTACTTTCTCCTCTCGAGAGTGGATTGTAACAATTTCTTAATGAAGAGTCACTACTAGGAGATGCCAATGAACTAAAGAAGTCATTTCTTTAAATTTCCTCTGATCGTTACGTTAGTTCTAAATTTAAAGAACAAATGATAGAAAAAGTATATTTTATATGTATTTTGTTTCGTATTTCCTTTTACACTGATAGTTTTGAAATTTTTGTTATTAATAATTATATCAAGTATTTATAACTACTAAATGATCTGATCATTATTTAATCGGTATTAGCTCTTGTTATTTTTTAAAATTAATTTATTTTGTAAATGTGAACTAAAATCACACGAATTTACTTATGTATATACACACAGGTAGATATTATTAACAAATCCAACTAGTTGCAAAGAGGAGCTAAAATATGAAATCAAATATTGGTTTCTTAATTTTGAAAATCTCGTGCAATATTAGCTCGTATGCTTTACACATGAGTACGTTTGTCGGACTTTCTGTGCACTTGTTCTATTCTGATTTGTTTCTAGTTGTTTGTCAGTGAGACGAGTGCCTTGGAATAGGATTAGCACCTGTGTTCTTCCCTTCCCAAGTGAACAAAGCAAGGGTGATTGAACCACGTCAGAATGTAGTTTCTGACGGCCTGGTGCATTGACCGAGGAGTCAGTGTGCTCTCCCCTCGAGAGAGAGATATAGAGTGTGTGTGCGCGCCTAACGGCTGCCAAAGTGTCACATTGGACGGCGATAGATCACATTGGCACTCCCCTATTGTAGCCCGGTGTTTTATTGTCTCCTCTCTGGTAAGTGGGGCGCCGGGGTAGCTCAGGGGATCTGTCCGGGTCCCCCAATCCTGGCGCTCGCTACGGGATCCAATTCCGCCCTGGACAAGCTATTACCTATAAATAGAAGCTTGTCCTGAGACATGGATGTTTAGAATGGGGTGGCAACCTGCAGATAGCCCCTCCCTCCATGAACATGAGTGGTTGAAACCTCCCTCCATGAACATGAGTGGTTGAAAGGGAGGTTAACACTACAGAAAAACAACAAATATAGGTCATTAAGATATGTTGTATGTTCAAAAGAAGAGTTTGTTGACCGTAGATATTATTCTAAGATGATTTTAGTTGGGGTTCGGTCAAGGTAGATCCAAAAAACACAGAAAATGATTAAAAAAAACATTTCCGCAGCAGCACCTCTCAAATTTATCACACAAGAGGTATTTTTATCCATTCTCTTCGGATCCAATGCTCACTCGGATCCTTGTACACGCTATAACGTCAGTGCTGTCCTAGCTAGTTCTACAGATCTCTTGCAGTTCATGTGTGCCGAAGGATACTGAAGAGTTGTTCTCTCTTCCAGCGCCGCTCCACGCCGTTGGCGGTGCGGAATTCCTTCCGCCTCGCCATTGTAATGGTGAACAGTGAGTGGAATTCGTTAGATTGAGCAGCTGCTCTTCCGGGTCTGTTCCAGTGAAGATGTGCCAATAATTGATACTTTAGCCTTACTCCTTCAGCTGATTTCCTCAGTACCCCAACTAGCCGATATTATGCTACTAGATGTGTTTATAATTATGTCATGTGTGTAATTCTACTCACTAAACTCCTCCTGGTTACTGAAAATTTGGTGTTTATGTTCTGTACGTTTGGACAATGTGCCTGATTTCAGGTAAGCTTGCCCCATCAATTCTAATTGAATTAAATTTAGGGTTGAAAATTTACAATTGCTCGGAAAACCGAATGGCTGTACCTCTGGATTTAAGATTAGTGCATTGGAACAAATTCATTCAGTTCTACTTTTTTCTTCTTTTAGTTTTCTAATGATCTTTTGTGGCAATACTGTTGAAAGATAGATTGTGTTGGAGGGATGGACTCTAAACAATGTGTTTGTTACCTAATTCATTCTATTTATAGCTAATCAATTGTATAATTATAAAAATCAGTACTAAACTCATTTTCATGAAACTTGTTTGGCGATGTACTTCGTTAAATAAAAGCATATGATCAGATGATGTTAAAGTGATTTATATTAAGGGCTAAAATCCTTGAAATAACTGCAACTTCAGAATGCTACACATCGGGCATTTTATAGTGTTCATTGTATTTATACTGTTTACATTTCAATGAGTTTATTCTCAAATTCACATATTTTTCATAATTTTATTCAATTTTTTATTACTTTTTTAAAGAATAATGTTATAGAAAGTTCATTATGAAATGTTTGTTTTCTTAACACATAATTAATTAAAGTATTCTGGAATTAATACCACTAAATATGCCATCAGTGCTATTATATTTTTAATTTTTTTAATTCAAATTCACCCTCAAACGACCAAAAAAAATTTTTTTTAATTATAAAATTATGAAAAATCTATAACTAAAAAAGGTTTGAGCACTCTTTTGTACTTAAAACAGGGCAGTAAAATATGGGTTGATGTGTCTGTAGTTGGACGAGAATAGGTTCGGATCAGGCAAGTATCTGACATTTATTCCCTATTTTCTCAAATTATACAATGGTGTCATTGGTCACCTTCGCTCCTCATGTGATTGTCATTAATGTCAGTTTTACTATTCATTTTAATCAAATTGCAGTATTTTTTTTAAATTTTTAACAGAATTATATAGCTAAAAAATAAATTATTCCCAGTGATCAGCCTTCCTTTGAGTGAGGCTAGGAAATTTTCCCTCTGCCAAGCAGATTATTCTTTACTGAAGGAATAAAGAGTAGAGCAACAAGTTCTAATCAGATGATAATGCCATGGCTACTTTGTCCACATATTTAGAGATCTAGTAACAGATTCATGTAGGTTAATTAATTGAAATAAAATAAATAAAAATATTCACTGGCATGTCTTAAAGTGTAAAAAAAGCCCTTTTTAGAATTGATTAACAATTTATTTTATGATAGTAACTCATAGTTATATATATATATATAGAGGTTGTCTTTCATGTTATAATTTACTTTCATGGCGGNTTTTTAATTCCCAGATAGTTTTTGTATCATAGATGGCACTCTTATCAAATTCTGTGATATTTTAAGTAAACAACAAAAAATGCGAGTCACTTTCATTATAGTTGTTTTGTCATTTCAATTTATGAGTATGTTTGCTGGGTTTCGATATTCCATGTATCACAATTATAATGAATTATCCATTGATGAAACATTTAAAGTCGCAAATGAACTGAAAAATATTTTGCTTATACAATTACTTCTGTATATACAATCAATTTTGAAGTGCGATTCATATACACTTTTGTTACAATTTATATACATTTTGCAAAGGTCCATTCCATTTGTCCTTCTATAAATTAGTATATATACATATTAATTTAAAGAAAATAATCTATTCTGCTTTCTTTATTCATAGAGCTTATTTGTAGAGACGATTACATGAAAAGTAAGTTATGTTAGTGTTAAACAGCCCTTCTAAAATAAAGAACATTAATATTTTTTTAACAATTAATGCGAGGGAATAGAATAAAAAATCTATCTGACCCAGCCAGGACTTGAACCTGGATCTCCTACTTTCTGGGTATGAATGCTAACCATTATACCACCGGGATGAGCAAGATAACTTGTTAAATTCCCAACACACTAGCGAGAGTCAAACCTACGAGAAAGACGAATATATTGTCTTATGCTCGAAGGAGCTGACATTGTCTAGCTATTTATCAACTCTTCGTTATTTAAATTTTATTTTCATTTATAAATATTAATTTNCAACTAAATTAATATTTATAAATGAAAATAAAAAGTAAATAACGAAGAGTCGATAAATAGTTAGACAATGTCAGCTCCTTCGAGCATAAGATGATATATTCGTCTTTCTCGTAGGTTAGACTCTCGCTAGTGTGTTGGGAATTTAATAAGTTATCTGACTCTTCCCAGTGGTGTAATGGTTAGCATTTGTGCCCAGAAAGTAGGAGATCCAGGTTTAAGTCCTGGCTGGGACAGATAGATTTTTTTTTTTATTCTCTCGCATTAATTGTTAATTTATGTGGGATAATATACCACAACTGAATTAATATTTATTAATATTTTTTCTACAAATTGAAAAATTTATTTAATTGTATAAAGTTTTCATATGTTCTAGTGTTTTGTGTTTATTAAATAATATTGACACACCTTCGTAAATTAGAAGAAAATAGCCCACAAAAGCAGAATGTATGTGTGTGTGTGTGTGTGGCTTAAAACATTGCTGTAAAATGGGTTGTTCTGTCTGTAGTTGGGGGAGAATAGATGAATCAGTCAAGTGCATACGTGCGTGTACATTTCATGCTTTTACATAAATAGGCTGTAAGTGGAAAAATATACTGTTATGTGTGATTATGCCGAGTTTTATAATATTTTTTCTCAAGGAAGTGAAACTCACAGTTCTTCAATTACTGATAGAAAAAAAAAAAAAAAAAAAAAAAAAAAAGAGACATTGCTATGCTAAAAGAGTTAAGTTTGGATTTATCAGGAATGCGAACAGGAGTAATGCTAAAATCAAATGAATAATCGATATAAGAACCCTGCACAAACTGTATTTAATTAATGACGAATTACCTTTAGGGTGACACAATCCTTAATAAATAAAAAACACAGTGATAATCCATACAATTTCAAATGAATTTACATTGGAAAATTGTTTGGAACCATTTATTTATAAAATGTTAGTTATGATAATTAAAATTATGGTTTCAGGTGTATCTGAATTCCTCTGAATATTTTTAATCTAACCAAAGATATAGGTGAATCCGCATTCCGATTTGGCTCATTAAGAAACTTTCTTGTTATGAATTTTAATGTTGTGTATACATTTTCCCTCCTCTTTTCCTATATATNTAACAATTCTCTTTAAAACAGAAAATACTTAAAATATACATAATTTTAATACTAAAAATAGAAGCCAAATGAGGCAGCAAACTAAATATAGATTTATAGTTCTAAAAAAGGGTTCTTCATATGCACTAATTTTATTCAATCTGTTTATTAAAACTCTGTGAGTCAAAACTTCACCATTTAAGACAGATCTAAGGCTTTTTATACATTTATTTTTTGTAAATTTTAGCCCTCCATGTGAAAAAAATAAATAATTTAAAATTTAAAAGAATTTGTCAAAACTTTAGTATCTTCTTCATTTCATCTGTTATGTGAAAGGTTATTGGATGAAATTTGTTGTCTTGGTAATTACTAATGAGTGTTATGGATTCTGCAATAGTGAACTATATAAGCTAAAGTCATCTGGCTGAAGACTTGGAAATTGCATATCAAATAGATTGTTCTGGACTTTTAATTTTCAAGCTTTGTACCTTGTGAACGTGTTCTTAAATAAATGCAGTATAAAAAATAATTTTTTCAGCATTTTAATTAAAATCTAAATTTAAATAAATTTTAAAATTTAAAAAATTTTCTTGGATGTTTTATGATTTTAAAAGTTATTCCACTGATGTAACTCTAAATAATATAGCAAAGTTCAATTAATTGAGGGTGTATGGAAGTTATTTAACTATTTTTTTTTTAAAATTTTATATATAACCTTTATTTATATATTACATTCTGTTAAAAATAAATAAAAACATTTTATAATTTGATAACAATGTATAATAGAAAATAAATGACATTAATGAAAGTCACTTGAGGAGAGGAGGTGACCAGTGTCACCACTCTCAAATTATTTACTTTATAAAATTACTCAAATTTTAAACTTTATTGATGATGACAAATTATATATTTTTTAAAAGTAAATTTAATATATACATTACAGACATTTAAGGGATTTTAATATAAAACTCATTGAAAAATAAATCAAATTATTGTATTTAAACAAAAAAATGTGAAGAGAACAAAAATAATTTTGTGATGAAGAAATACAGACCTGGTGAAGATATCATGAAATTAGATGGATTTTTGGATACATGCAAAGACCAATACAACTAGAAATGTGCATAAAGAAAATATACAATTAAAGTTTTAGTCAGCATTAAAACATCTAAGAAACCTGGATGAAATTAATTTAGAAGATCTAAACCTAGACAAAAGTTTTGCAATCATGCATCGAACAGTTTTATGAAAATTAAATGAAATGAGAGGGCTGGGGAAGAAATGGAACAGTGCAAGGAATTAAAATTAAGTAATGTTTATAGTAAAATAATGTGATTTATTTAAAAATAGCATACCAGGAGCTTGAGTTGTTGTTTGATCAGTACTACCAAACACTGAACTGAAAGCATTGTCGCTAACAAAAGCATTTGCTGGTTGTACAACCCCCGTAGCAGGCACATTATTAAATCCTTCAAAAGACAAACAGCAATTTATAATTCATGAATAAAAATGAATACAAATAAAACAAAACACACTAATGCCAAAAGTGAAGTTGAAATTTAAGAAAAACTGAAGAATACCTTAATCCGTTTAAAATAAAGCTCAAGTAGCTTTAAATTAACTTTTTTTTTCATTAAAGCATTAAGAAATATAAAAAAATAAAGATGTTAAATTATTAATTTCACAATATTGATCTCTAAAACAAATATAAAGTCATTAGAAATTTTTGATTTGGTTTCTTTCTTTAAACTTACTTTTCTTGCTCAGTCAAACAGTATTGGAGAATGCAAATGAGCGCATCCATTCAAAAAATTTGGCTTTATAAAAAACTAAAAGAATATTTGCTTTCCCTTAAGAAAATTTATAAATATTAGTATGTTGACATGAATTTAAAAACATTCCTTCAATTATTCCTCAGCTAAGAAGGCCAAAAAGAATTAGGTCTATTTTACATACTCACACAGTACAAACTGTATGAGTTTATAAATGGCAAAACTTATCAATTGGAAGAGAGGTCTGGATAAAAATTAAGCAGAAAAATAGTTAATGCATATTTGTTTAATAAATCCAAGAAAAAAAATTAGGTTAATGTTTGTGGAATATAAGTAAAAAAATTATTTTTTAAACATTTATAATCCATTTAATAAAAAAAAAATGCATTTAAGGAAGATATTTAATAAAACTAACAGGACTGAGTTGACAACCAAATTCTTAAAATAAAAATAATAATATTTGGTTTTTTTAAAAACTATTAAATGAGTTTTTTAAAGCTTATAATTGAGTAAAAGTCAGACAAAGTTCAGAGGAAGATCAAAATTTTTTTATTTTTATTTTACGATTGGTCGTAATAAGGTTTTGTAGAGCGTCAGTTTGTTTTCGGTCGTAAGATAAGATGTAAGTCGTGCGTCAAGATGGAACCCAAGGTAATGAAAGGAATTTGAATGTGGTAAAGGAATATCATTAAATTTCACAATTTCAGGTAAGTCTTTTTTCCGCAGTTGNTTAATCACATGAGGATAGAAGGTGACCAATGACACCACTCTCAAATTATTTACAGGCTATGTCCCCAGGAGGTAGTGGGGCCATCTTCGTTTGAGCCGACGGGGAGGGTTGTAGGGGTTGGAGTTGGAAGACAAGGTCTGTGCCAGTGGATTAGGATGGAATGGCAGTTTACTGTGGAAAAGACTGAAGCGGGAAGAAATAAGATCCTGAACAAAAGGAATATTAAAATCGTGGTGAAGAGAGGAATTGGATACGTAATAGGGAGAAATTGCGATTATTCGGAGGGTTTTGGATTGAAAGGACTGGATTCGTTGGATGTTGGAAGGCTTGGCGGCACCCCAGATTTATACTACATTAGTCCAGATTGGTCGTAATAAGGTTTTGTAAGGCATCAGTTTGTTTTCAATCGTAAGATTGGAGTTCTTGTTCATGAGTCTGTATAGAAGTCCATATCGTCGATTGAGTTCTTGTCTTTTAATTTTAGTGTGTTTGCCCCATGTAAGTCGTGCGTCAAGATGGAACCCAAGGTAATGAAAGGAATTTGAATGTGGTAAAGGAATATCATTAAATTTCACAATTTCAGGTAAGTCTTTTTTCCGCAGTTGGAAATTAACTTGAATGCATTTTGCTTCATTGATTTTTATTCTCCATTTGCCACACCATTGTTTGATTTTTTGATTGAGGTGATCCTGAAGGTTTTTGGAAGCAGTTTTAGGATCGGGATGGGAGGATAGGATAGCTTTGTCGTCCACAAATAGAGCTAAGAGGGTACTTGGATGGGTAGGGATGTCAGCAGTGTACAGGATGAATAGAATAGGTCCAAGCTCACTACCTTCAGGAACTCCCGCTTCCACTTGGTAGAAATCAGAGTAATCTAATCCTTGCCGAACCCTAAAGAAAGGGTTGGATAAGTAAGACTTAAGGTTAAGGTAAGTGTTATTAGGAAGTATGGATTTCAGTTTAAACAAGAGACCACTGTGCCAGACTCTATCAAACGCTTGGGAAAAATTCAAAAAAGCTCCTGGGCAGTACTCTTTGCGCTCAAGGGAAGAGGATATGTAGTCTACGACGCAAGTGGTAAAGACATAGGTAATGGCATGTCCAGAGACTCCTCAGTCTCCATGGTATTGGACAGGTCTAAGGGGTCTAAATGAGGAGTAAATGTTTGCTTGAGGGGCTGGGCAAACCTTTCGGCCTTGTCTTTGTCAGAAGAAGCCCAGGAACCATCTCCTCAGCGCAAGGGGGTAGAAGCTTCATGGCGCTTAAGGATTCTGCGAGTAGCAGTCCAGAGTGATTTGTCTCCTGCTGAGAGGGAAGACAGATGGGCATTAAAAGCCTCATTTCGTAAAGCACCTAATTTTTACTTTACGAGCCTGGATAGACGATTAAAGTCTTTGCAATCTGTGGGGTGTCTATATTTTTGGAACAACACCCTAGAGCGGCGTTTCGCTATTATGAACTTTTTAAGCGAATCTGGGAGTGCCTTTTGGGACTCAGAAGAGTATTTGGTTAATTTTGGTTTGAGATTAGTCATACATATGCATTTCTGAAGGTTTATGGTAAATGAGTGTACAGCATCATCTAAATCGTCAGAGCTTTTCAGAGATATTCCGAGGTCAAGAGACTCTTCCATTAGAGTTCTAAACTAGGTCCAGTCAACTGGACCATTAGGAGGAGGGTGGGGGGCAATTATTTTGGAATAGGGGTCAAGGATAACTTAAGGAGAACTGGGCTGTGGTCAGAAGAGAGTTTGTTTAAAGTAGAAGCAGAATAATTAAGAGGAGTAAGGTTTTGCAGATGAAGAAGTCCAGGATATCAGAAAGGCGGTTGACGTCAGAGGGCCAATAAGTGGGAGAGGAAGGACTAATTGTGGAGAGGTTTTGGGATGATACTGCATTATTTAGAGATCGACCTTGAGAGTTAGTCGTTCTCGATCCCCAATGCAAGTGTTTCGCATTATAGTCTCCACTGGCAAGGAAGCGGGGACCGAGGTCTTTGAGAAAAGTGGAAAATTCTGGTGTAGTGATTGGCTTTTTTGGAGGACAATACACTGCTGAAAGTGTGATAGGATGAGAGGTTGTAGAAATTGACACTGTTGTTGATTAAAGGGACTCTGTGGGAGTGGAGGGTAAAATATGATGGGTATAGGATTTTTTGATAAGAAGTGCAGTTCCACCATGAGCTCGCCCGTCAGGATGGTCTGTCCTATAAGTGTGGTAGCCAGTAATTTTTAGATTATTTCGTTTAGTTAGTCGTGTTTCTGTCAGTAAAACTACGTCTACGTTTTGTTTTTTTTTTGTTGTCGAGTACTATTTAAGTTCGTCAGTATGCGTCCGGATGCCATTAGCATTCCATAGAAGGATAGAAAAGGAATTCTTGGATGGGGGAATCATGATGTGGGAGCTGGTAGGGTCATTTTGGTGACCAGGTTGGTCAGGAGGGATATGAGAGGTGTGATGAGGGAGTTAAGTTGTGAGAAGAAGGAGTGAAATAAGGTGTGGAGATCATTAGATGAGGGCGGAGTCGGAACGTTAGAGATAGCGGGTCGCTCCCTCCTGGGTGGGGGATGCGTTTGTAGTTGAGGCTCGTCTTGCCTGGGATGATCCTGAGTCATTCGAGCTTAGGACAGTCCCGGCTCGACAACTCTTGAGGGCGGAGGTACCACTTTCCGAACCTGAGCTGCAGTCTGTTATTTAACTATTAAAATATTTATTTTATCTGTGATCAGTCAACCAATCTGTATTGATCTCTCTCTCCCTATATATATATTATATAGGGACTCTTCTTTGTTTGATTTTATGATTTTACTCATCTTTTTGGATTTTTTAATTGATATGCTAAATTTCATTAAAAATAACAAATAATTGTGGCTTTTTGACTTTTAAATTGAAATTTAGGTTTCCAGGCAAGCTCCACTCCTAATAATTGAATTTTACTTCCTTCTTTTTAATATAAAGAAATCTCTGTTCATCTATGAGTTTCATTCCACTAAACTGAATATTATGTCCCATACATAAAAAAAACTGCTTTTAATAAGATTTTAGGTTAACCACCACATCTATTGGCCATATTTTGCTTAATAAGGATTTTATTGCATTTTTTAGCAACATGCCAAGTTTAATTAAGAAAACTGTCTTGTAGAGCATATAAGCACTAATATACGCTTAAGTGGGTATGCATGTGTGTGTGCATGAGCTCATGGGTGGGTGTCTGTGTGTGTGTGTGTGTGTGTGTGTATTAATTTGAATGAATTTTATTTATAAATTATCATGATTATGTTATGCATAAGGACTTATAAAAAACATATTTCATCTAAAATTTAAAAGATAATAGTTTTTTTATCTCAGAAAATAATATTTGAGATAGTACTTTTCAGCTAATATTAAATATAACAGACCCATTAAAAACATGTCATATTCTTCATATCTTTGCTCATTATCAATGATTAATGAAAAAAAAAATCAGTATAACAACTCATTCTACCCACTTCTCACTATAATGATGACCTAATTGCACTATCTTCTAGCTTACAGTTTCTTCTAAAATTACTACTTCTTAATTGTTAAAATAATTATATTTATAGAATGCAGTGAATTTTAGTCAAATATATATTAAAATTAATGGAAATTAGCATTTAAGTTTGTACAAACATGCTGGTTTTTAAAATTTTTAACATGAAATACAATATTTCTTTCCATAAAAAAGTTAAATTTTTCTTATATGTGGTTTGTTATTTAATGCCAATAGTTTTCTTTAAAATAAGTCATAATCAAGAGTAATTGAAAAAAAAAATTTTTTTCTGAGTTAAGAAAAATTAATCTTTTCTTAATTAAAAATAAGTCTATTTGATCTTTAAGATATTTATTATTGTATCTAAAAGGTCTTTTGTTTTTCCAGAGATTTACACAATATCTTGCTTCCAGTAATAGCACATTTCAACTAAGCAACTCTTCTCTTGATAAAAGTGGTGTTCAAGGTGAGAATCATTTTTATTTTTCATACAAAATTATACAGATTTAATATTTGATGTTATTAAATGAAGTATAGTCAGGGTCATAATAGCAGGCCTTTTTAATCATAATATAGAATTTTATTTGAAAGAAATTAGAATGATAAAAAATATTTTATAGCAAAGTTTGAATTGTTACTATTCAAACAACTCTATTGAGGATAAGTTATATTTGTAAGTATGTTCCTGAAGTAAAATTAACATACTAACAAATTATTTTTTAGATTGTGTTACTTTGTACTTCGGGCTAATTTTTAATTTTTATAATTTTCAAAATCATCATTCCCTAGGTCTTCCTTTGATGGAACTGTAAAGCCAGGTTCTCTTGTTTAAGATCCTTATTCTCATTAAACTGGGTTAAACCAAATTTAGATCTAGCTCAGTAGAATAAGGATTGTTGCCTGCATCATGCCATTATGCCTAGGATCCTAATCAATAATATAAATTTAAAAAACAGGAAAAATATTTCCAAAGACTTATAATAATATATTACTAATATTAAAATAATACAATTGTAAAGTATTACAAGTAGGAGAAAGGCCTAATAACTTCAATAATAATATATTGAAGTTAATTTGAAGTAGATAAAACAATGTAGAATATGTATAAAACAAAGGTAATAAGTGAAATTTAACTTAGTTGTAGTATTGTGGATTAATTTTTAATCCAATGTAATACTATAATTATTGTCATACCATTGATTGTTGAACATGCACACCTACTTATAGTGTTGTCATTACAACTCTTGAAGAATCAGGGCCTACAGGAACTTTTTTGGCTGTCTTTTCTCTTCTGAGCTCTCCAATTTCATGATTTCATCTGGGACTGCACTCTGGGTTTTCTGATTCTTCTTGTTCCATAAACCTGCTCTTCAAAGTACTTCCTAGGTATTACATCAGGCCTCACCAGAACAAGCAGAGATGAGAATTCCAGCCAAGAACTAGTGCATGCAAAGACAAGAAGGTGAGCTAATAAATGACAATACTGGGGCATTGAGGTGTTGTACTGCAACAAAGTAGTAAGGGTCTCTCGATTACAGACCAGTGGACATGTCTTTAATAAAGAAGTTCAACTTCTAGTCTATGCTGATATATAGGTCTGAATCATGTTTGAAAGAGACGTTTCAAGCAATAGAATTGTCTGCTAGAGCTATGGGGTTGGTCATAAGTGAGAATAAAACTAAGCACATGGGGGTAGCTGCTAATGCCCGATCTTTGTTCCTCCAAATTTAAAATTACAAATTCGAAAGACTGCAGGGATTTGGTTACCTTGAGGCCTTCGTGAATTCTGACAACTTCTCTAAAGAAATTGAAAACAGAATAACAGCAGCAATAGGAGTTTTTAGCTCCTCAAAAAGGCAGACAAGCTGAAGTTGGCTGTATTCAAAGAGAAGATTCTGAGAAGGATTTATGGACCAGTGAGGCAAAATAATGTTAGGAGGAGATTATATAGTCTGGAATTGTATGAAAAGTTTGGCGTTACCCCTATTAACTCACTGATAGTTAAATAGGCAACGATGGGTTGGGCATGTGCTGCATATGAATGGTGATAGGATGCCAAGAAAAATAATGTATTTCAAGCCAGTGGGAACAAAAAGAAAAAAAAAAAAAAAAGAAAACCATGATTGAGATGGCTGGAACAGGTCAGAAAGGAGGCTTAGGCTGAGAGCACAAAGATGGTGGACCACAGCTGAGGATCAAGACGGCAAAAGCAGTAGGCATAACAATACAATATAAAGATATTGAAATAGAACTACTGCAACTGAACAGCTCAAAGAAAATTATTAATTATTATGAGTATTATCTATTAGTGTCTGATCGGATCTATTATTCAGCGTAATATGCTACATTAAGACATTAAGGATAGTGATTTTTACAGATAATTAATAATTGTGTTGCCAGCATAAATCCTGTGAGAATTCCACATTAAAGCTGATAGAAGGCAATCATCAAGAATCTGGACTGTTTTACTATATCTCCCTTTTATTTATTCGTTGTATTTGCCATTAGATGTCATATAATTGGCTTAGTACTGTAGCTTGGTAGCGAATCAAATGAATTGATAAAAAAATATTTTTTTCTCTCATTACAGAAAGAGTTTTAATGGGTTACTAATCAATAATAAATTATTTGCCTGTTGCTCAAAGAACATGAAATTTTTTTATTTACTGATTTTATCTGTTTGTTATTGTTTTTATATGTTTGTAAATAAATATATTGATAAATATTAAAATATTTATGAATTACATTATTTAAATAAAGTTTTATAGCATTAATAATAATAAGATAAATGAGATTTACATTTATTGACTATACTCCATTTAATTTTATCTGATATGGGAATTAAAATTAATTAAATAAAACTTTAGCAATTAACTTAATAGTTTATTGGGATTTAACCAAGTTCTATCCTTATTTTTTTAGTTATTATAATACATTTTGTCTTCTACTAACATACAATTAATTTCTTTCTAATTGCATTATTTCCTGGGTCCAGCTGGAGCAAGAGTAGGTAAGTTTCATTTCAAGAAAAATATTGTAGCTTTGGTTGTGGTCTTGAAGTTCCATGTTAAATTGTTGCTATAAGCTATAAATATTCCCTTGTTTTAGAAAAGCATGATTATATATATNGTGTATAAAACATGGTAATTATATACCACCTGGAATTTAAAAATCTCTCTTTTACAACTCTCATTCTCTTTTCAGCCCTGAAGAAGCCATCACATGATGTGCGAAAGCTCGGCAAATAACACCAATTTGACACGGTCCAACCCGGAAGAAGATACGGTAAATACTTCTGATGACCGTCGAAGCCTACGTGAACATTTTTTTATTATTATTTATTTTATGTCACTTACAAATTTATTCCACACATATCAGTTACTTATCATTATTCCATTGTGTTCATTAATTTTGTCATTATTGTTTCTTTTTTTCTTGTTTATTTATTTATTTGTGGTTGAAGGGGTTTCTTATAAGTGCTGTGCAGGACTAGTAAGTTACTTTATATCTTAATCTCAGCTGGGGAAAACCTTAGTGTATCCAATAACTATAACTTGCTTTTAGTTAGTATGATGTAGTTAAATTGCACATTTTTATAGTACACGGGTTTTTGCTTCGCTAAAACCTAAGGGAGACCCTCTGACATCCCCCTGAAAAAATTTTTGTGGGTGATAATGACAGATCTAAAAAAAAATGTAGTTTGCTCTGCATAGTCTACAAGTGCTGTCTGCTTTGCAATGTCTACATCATACTGACGTCACAAAATGGATAACCATTTTGGTGCCAGATACATTAAGGTTTTCTCTTAGTTGTGTTGGTCATAAACTCGGGCAAATCATTTTCTTTTGTTTAATTTTTTATTGTATTTTGCTATTTTTGATCACCTTAAAAATATTTATTGTTCAGAGCATTAGCTAACTTAAAAAACAGATTTTTCCCTAATAAATTAGGATTAATAAAGAATATCTTTTGAATAGGGAATTTAAATTTGCATTATTGGTGTACTAATATAATGTGATTTCTCACCAATGTATAAAAATCCATACAAATATGAATTTGTATAAATGATAAAGATCATATATTTATTAACTTGGCGAACCCAGGATCCCTCACTATGTTTACTACTGTTTGAATATTGTGAATTTGAATTGTGAACTTGTTATAGAAATTGACTCCAAATCAAATTGAGCAGGCATATCTCTAGTGATAAGCAAATATGAATGAAAATGTACTCAATTAACACTGTATATTTGTAAATTTTTAAGACAATGTAGATATCAGAAAATATTTGTTCAATATTGTCGAAAATATTTTAAAATACTAAAAAGCCTTTTTCAATTTCCCCCATTTTTATTATACTTATAAAATTGAAATTTTTAAGTTTAAATTATTAACTAATACTGATTAATAAATAATTTTAAATGTAAACAATTCTAACATAAGAAAATTAAAGCAATAATAATAAATATGCCTATAAAATATGACCAATTTAATTTCACTTATGGGAAATTAATTCATTCATTTGCAGAATGGCTATTCAGGTAATGTAAATTTATTTTTATTTTTTGTACATTTATGATCTCTTAATCGGCAAAACTAATGAGCTCATATTCTTTTATGATATTTATAGATTAATTATCTCTTCAAATGTGGATTGTCTCTTAAATGGTAGTAAATTTAATTAGGTATTATACAATTCAAAATAGTAACAAAATTTACTTTAGAAACAACTAGAAAGTTTTAACTGAAGTTATAGCACATTTATTTTTTTATGGAAATCTTGTTTTCATTATAAAATAAAACTCTCCTAATAAGTAATCAATAAATAACTTTTATACATTGTGATGATTGTTGACATAGTGATTGAAAATTATTCCAAAATAGTTCATCTTATTTTTTTTTTAGATAATGAACAATTTATTTTAATATGTATTACTTAATATACTTCCATTTATCATTAATATAATAATTGATGGATGTTAAATGAAGTTATAAGAATGAAATAATGAAATTTGATTATCATCAATTGAGATATAAATTATGGATATAGGACAAAAACTAAGTTTAAAAAAATTTTGATTTTATCATTTTCAAGAAAGGGTAAACCCCGAAGTTGATAAGTATACCTTTCTTGAAGTTTTAAAAATATTTATCCTTAATTAGTCTCTAGTGTAATTTTATTGTTGATATATATATATACACGCACACATACACAAAACAACATACCTATAATAAGAACAGGAGGAAGAAAGAGCGTAGTGAACACACAAAAAGAAGAATAAAATGTTTTTATTTGCATTAGAATTACTTTAATTCATTAATATTACATTGATTAATGAAAGAAAATTATTTTAAAATCTCATTAAAGGTGTAATAATCTAACAATAATATATGATACAAGCATAACATATTTAAACGATTATTGGAAAACAAGATTCTTTTAACATACAAATTTCTTGCCATTTAACTTCATGTCATAAAGTTAATCCAAATATCGACCCCGTATTTATGAGGCCGTATATCATGTAGATAATTGAAAAATAAATGGAGATATTTTCTATTTTCAATATTTATACCAGTTAATTTGTAATAAAATAAAGGTTTATAGGGGAAAAAAAAAGTTTTTATTGTACTTGTCTCTCTGGCTGGCAATTAAATGCAAGCACAATCAAATCATGCAAATAGGTTTTAATTAAGGGTTAAATACTTAAAATAGCTCTATGACTACACTTATGAACCTTAAGATGTAATACCCATGACAAATGTATTGAGATCCCAATATATGTTATTAAGTTACATGTTATAACATTGAATATAATAACTTATTTTACAGTTTAAAAAAACTATTATTATTTCCACATTCAGTTAAAAATAATTACATGGATTAAGGGCTAGGGGAATAAATTTTTCATTTATTTTTTTCTAATAAAACTTTCCCTTTATTAGAAATAATTTATTCTATATTAATAGAAATTAAGTTTTATTCTTTTAAAAAGTTCTAGGCATAAAATTAAAATTAACTTGCCCTAAAAATAATTTTTTATCCTTATACTAGTTCTCCTTACATATGTTATCCTTATTTATGAGCTTTTAGATGATGTGTGAAAAAATTATTTTTTTTTTAAATTAAAAAAAACTTTGAACTTCCTATATATTAAGAAAATAAATGAAAAACCATTTTAAAAGTGGTATAATCATAATATAAGTAACACTCAATGTATTTATCTGTAAGTAGGGGGTGATTGTGCACTCATGCGCATGTGCTCGTATGCATGCGTGCTTCTCTCTGTGTGTGTGTGTGCTTGCGTGCTTGGGTGCGTGTGTGTGTGTGTTTGTGTGTGTGTGTGTGTGTGTGTGTTATATTTAGTTCAAAGTTCAAATTATACTTCACTTAGGTTTAATAAACACTCTATATTAAATATGGCAGAAGGTTATCATAAAAGTCAAATAACCATAAAATTTAAAATAGTTTTAAGAAGTATTTCCATAAATGGTCTTAGCAGTAATACATAGAACAAGAATTCTCATTGAATTAGGTATTTTGTAATTTTAATATCTCCTCAACAACTTCATTATTTCTTGCATGGTTAATTGTATTGTTTTGTTTATTTTCAAATTAATTAAGTACAGGTTATTCTTTAAAAATGATATGTTTAATTTTTGAAATTCTATAAATGATAAATTTATGAATGTGAACATCCTTAAACTAATTTCCAAGACTTGAAAGACACTATTATGGAAGAAAATTATTATAGAAAGAATTGAATCAAATAATCTCTTCATTCATACAAAAATTGTTAGTTTCCATTTCCTGGAGCCTGGAATAAATTACAATGGTTAAGGGGTTGGACAAACAACATAATTAATAACAAGTGTTGTTTGTATTATAAATATCTCTTATTTATATAGTTGTGTACAAATGCACATTAGGACATTCTAGTTCTATTTTCTTCTGGCTATGAAAACTCAAATCACTCTTCAAAACACTGGATAATGTAGCATAAGACCCCCTAGGTAAACTATTTTCTGCTTATGAAACTTCAATTTGGGATAAGTTTTTTTTACTAGTATTTTATTTTTTTATATTCAATATTTATTAATTTTAAACAGAGATTGAAAAATAAAATTTTGATTGATTTATTTTTAATAAAATAATTGTTGAGCAAAACATTTTTTTTAAATTTCAACTTCAGTTTTTTTAATATTCTCTGAATAAATTAGAGTTGTATGAATTTTATGAACATATTTATTATTATATTATACATATTTCTTTTTATTGTTAAATTCTGTATTTTAACAAGATTATGGGCTAATAACTTCATATTTTGTGCTTAAATATTGAAAATAGTTCTTGCTAGCCGTATGTTAAGATAACTCAGATTTTACAATAATTAAAAAATTAGCTACTTTTTAGCTTGAGGCATTGAAAGTCAATGGAAAAATCGATTCTTTTACTGTGAATGTTTTTCACTGTTTCATTAATTAAAAATCACCTCTTATTATTATAAATAAACAAAAAAATCTTAATAATTTATTATATGCTGTCATTAACTTCTATTTTTATTGGTGTGTAGCAAATAAGAATAACTAATACTGATGATATTAAGGTTCCTTAATGAATATTTTTCATAGACAACATTTTTTGATTAAATAAAGGAAGTATTATCTAATTATTTGCTCTAAGTGATATTATAAATTTTGAAAGCATCTTAAATTACTAAATTAATAAAATGTGGCTTTCATCCTCTAATTAATTTATATTTTTTCTTGTTCACTTCATTGCTTTTCTGGATTTTAATTCTCTAAGCATAATGTATATTTCTCATCAAAATTTATGTGATCATTCCTTTAAAATGAAGCCATTTGATATACTAGTATTTTTATGCTCAGTTTCTTTTATATATGCATAGATGTAAGTACCTAATCTAGCCTCATTTCATTCATTAGTAATAACCAATTTAGGGTTTAAGTAGCGTGTGTTCCCTATGTTCATCAATGCTTGTCTATGTGCTAATCAAAATTTCAACTGTTCCTTTATTTTCTTATTTCATTTCCTATCCTTGGAACTCTTCAAATATATAAGTCTATAATAGTGTCATTAAGATATGTTTTCTTTTTGGCTGATTATTTACTAAATTCCCCATGTTTGCTAATTGTTTTTCCTTTCTTTTTCATTTTTTTTTTCTTTTTAATGGTAAAATGGTTTTACTGCAACAAATAAATAGCCATTGTATGGCGGGAATTTCAAATTTTGCCTCTGAAAAGTGATTGTCCTTTTTTCTTTTTTTGTGGCTTAATATATTTCTTGCTCCCTAGCTTTTAGCAAATTTTCCATAATTTTTTCTTGTACCTAAAAATCCTGCTGTTTGTATTGTAAATAAAAATGCTTATATTTTTGTAATATCATATATTGTACTATCATTAACCTTAAATTAATGATTTTTTAGTTTATGACATGTCACCATTTATTAGACGTTATGCCAAATATCTTAATGAGAAGGCAATGTCCTACAGGACTGTTGCATTTGACTTCTGCAAAGTCAAGAGAGGGTAAGATTTTTTTTCTTTTTATCTAGGCCTATTCACTGTATGTGAATTTTAGTATTAAAAAAACTTTATATTTATAAATGAAAAATCTCTTAAAAATATATTTTTCCTGAAGTTTAATTATGCCAAAATCTCTTAAAAAATATTTTTCCTGATCATTAATTATGCCTAATGGTTTCTGTATAGGAAATAATTAAATTGGTTTAGGTTCTATAAATAAGTAACTTTATTTAATTTATTATTTGTCTAAAATTACATGGTCAATTAGATTGGTCTCAATTAGGATATCTTCTTATATTCAACATTTCTCTAATTAATATACTATGTATTTTGAGAAATTAAAAATATCATCTGTTCAATATATATAAATATACATGCAAATGCTCACACTCATACCTGTATGCATGCACACTCAACACCTTATGTTTTTGTACACACATTGAAGCTTGTAGACGTTTACACATGCAAACTCCAGCATTTATGTACAGACACACACAAACAATCACACACACACAGATATTTGTTGTTTAATGGAGAAGTTGAATAACCAAACCTCATCACATTTATCATTTAAGCATCTTCCTGCAAAACAACTTTAGTTTACAGAAATTTTGGTCTTTAACAAACTTATCCAAAACAACTTGGATGAAATTGTTAATTCCTGAAATTAGAGAAGGATGGAAACTTAAAGGGAGTTAAAAGCATTGAGTAATTATTAGATTTGAAGTTTAAATATATAATAAAATAAAAAATTTTAATAGAATAAATTCTTATTAAAATGTCTATGTAATTAAGTTATTTCCTCAATCTACCGAAATCGTTCTACAATTACTTTGAAATTTTTACCTTTTTTTTTTAGTCTTTAATAATATCTAATAATTTTTACATTTGGGTGGGTGTTTATATGTATCTATTTTTCTGATTTTTTGATCATAAGGATTTTATCTCCCAATCTTGCAAACTTTTAGGACCATTGAGAGGCTATATTAATTGACTTTGTAATCTTTTGTGTGTATATATAAACAAAATAAACTTTTGTTTTTCTACATTTTTCTTCTTTAATGTGAATTTTGTTAGTGCCCAAAAGCCATGGGATTCATTTTTAGGTTCATTATATAAGATTGCTTTTTCCTTAGCATTTACTGGCAATTTTTATTTTATTATCTTTTTCATAGAAACAAGTTTTTTGACAGTTTTGTAGATGTTTTGTTTTACATTATCATTTCAAGAAAAACAAAAATATGAGCTCTTGACTGCTCTAAACTATATGTAATATTCCATAAATATATTGTATCTAATCTTTAATTAGGAAAAGCCTTATTCATAAGAGACTAAATACTTTTCTTATTATGAATAGGTCTTGAAAAATAAAGCCTAAAAATTGTTTTTTTCATGAGCTTATTATTCATAATAGTGGATTTGACAATAAGCTCAAAAATCTCTATTATTGAACAATTTAAAAACTTCTACATGCATCATGCTTTAGAGGTATGAGGTTCCGTTGTGTCCCAACTGGGCCTTTCCTTTAGTGCCTAGTCTACTTAGATTTAACAAAATTTTTATTATTTTTTTAATAAATATTTTAATTGTAAATATTTTATGTTTTAAATTTATTCATAATTATTTATATTTTTAAAGGAAAGAAGATGGAGTCCTCAGAACGATGAATGCAGAAAAGCTTTTAAAAACACTTCCAGTGTTACAGTCACAGCTCGATGAGCTTCTTGAATTTGATTGCACTGCTGCTGATTTAAGCAATGGTGTCATAAACATGGCTTTCATGTTACTTTTTAGAGATCTCATTAGACTTTTTGCTGGCTATAATGACAGCATAATTAATTTATTAGGTATGTATTTAACTTTGTTTATCATTGTTTAATGTAAGTTAATTTTAATGAAATTAATTAAAATTATCATTATTACATTACATTATATATTATTTTATTAAAGAAACAAACGAGAAATGTTTCAATTATTGCTGCCTTAAAATAAGTAAACGCAAAATCTCAAAAGATATATATTCTCACTAACTTTCTAGTTAATATTTTCTCACCTATTCTGTGTAGGTTAGATTACAGTTGGATTTCCTAGTGTATTCTATTGTTTACCTGATATGTTTACCTGTTAGATGTCATTGGCTTCTCTTGAAAAGAAAGTTGCTCTAATTCTGTTGAATAATGTAGTACATATTTACTTAGTAATTTCTTATGCACATAAGAATATTATGCTAAGTTACTATTGCACTTCCTGTAAGTAAATACTTTGTTATGAACTACTCTAAATAATGATTTTGTATATCTCTAAATGTTTTTCTTGGTCCTGTTTTGACATTCATATTATAGATAGTTATTTTACTGTTATTATTGGATGGTAAGTCTATTGAAAATGCTTTTATTAGTGTCCTTTCTGTTTATTGTCTTGTGCAATTACTTTATTCTTACAATTTTATGAAATAATTCTATATTTATAATTCTTTGTATTGATTTAAAAAAAAGTTGTAAACAAGACAAATGTTTGGTGATAGGAAAGGGTATAATTTTAATACGTCTGATTTACAGATTAAATATTATAATAAATAAAATAAAATTATAAATTAAATAAGTAATTAAATATTCCAATAAGTAGTTAATAAAAATAATTAAATAATTATTTTAAATTTTAAATAATTCTTAGCAGATTTTGTAGAATAAAGAACACAAAAAGGAAAGTTATACACTCCACTTGGAGTTTAAGAATTGCAAATATTTGTTAGTTCTTGTACCAAATTATAATTAATGAGATCTATCTAGACATCATTATCGCCCTGATGATGACTTACAAGTTAAGTCGAAATGTCGGCAATAATATAATAATTACCCAACAACTTTGGATTATTTTATTTTTCTGATCCTGGCTGAAATCCTGACTAATTTCTACAGAATAAAGTTCAAGATTGAATAATAAAGAACTGGAAAGCACTTATCCCTAAAACAGCAAAGAAGCTTCATTGAAAAAAGCTGAAGAGCAATCAGTGTTGCTAATGGTGGTTGAACAAAAGAGGATGGAGTGGAGGTGGTGTAAAATATATCCTCCTGTTTAGATATTGTAATATATAGGGAGATATTTAGAATTGAGGACAATGAAAAGGTAAGTGAGATAAGAAAGGATCTTTGAGGGTGTTTGCTGGCTAAGAGTCAGCCTTTTCGACTTAATCGAGTAATATAGAAATGAATAGCAGCGAGAAAAAAAATAAAGAAAGAAACATAGTAAATTGCAGACAAACAAATACTAATATAAACAATAGATGGTATTGAAGGCAGATTCCATTGTAACTTATTAAATCACAATTGAAGATAATAACTGCAGTAATAAAAGGCCATGAAAATATATAAAATAATTAATAAGAAGCATTGGAAGGAGGAAGAAATATTGGGAGAAGGAAGAAACAGTGAGCTCTACCTTCTTGGGGGATTCCAAGACTTACAAAAATTAGCTATGAGTTTTTTAGTTATGATAATATAGCTGGAGATATTTTTTAAACATAAATAAATACACTTGTCAATATATAAGTATAATTGGAGTACATTTTTGCGCTTTTAAGGAAAGTGTTTGATCTAAACATTTCAAGTAATTTGTATATCTCAAAGTGTATTTCAAACATTACCTTTTAAGACTCCTGCATTGAATTATTATGTTTATTGACTTTGGCTTTCAGACTAATTTATACAGATCAAAATTTTTGAAATAATCTTCATTGTAAAATTTTTATAATACACCAAATTTTTGTCACTTTATTTTTCATAGAAATATTTTGATTGTTCTTGAAATCATAAGCTTCAATTGATTGAGGCTACCTCACCTTACAATTATTATATAATTTCTTCAGCTGTACATTTATTATTAAATTATAGATAATTTCATTTATTTTTATTTTAGGCTAAATTATATTCACCCTTACAGTTTTATATTTTTCTTTGACCCTAAATCTGCATAAAAATTTGTTTTGTTTCAGAAAAGTTTTTTGAAATGAATAAAAAACAATGTAGGCAAGCTTTAGATTTATATAAAAAATTTCTCATAAGAATGGACAGGGTAGGAGAGTTTCTTAAAGTAGCAGAAAATGTTGGAATTGACAAAGGAGAAATTCCTGACCTGACCAAAGTAAGTAATTTTAAAGAGAGTCAAAGCATCAGCTTTGTTTATTTCTTATTGTTGGAAAATACTATTTCTTGATATATTGTCAAAATTTGATACTTGATGCCTATTATTTTTATTCTTTGTATAATTTGACTACAATGTTTTGATCTGTTGAGAAGCAAATTATGTTTTAGTTTAATTTTTGCTAGGTAAGACTATAAATTATCAATTAGGTAGATAATTTCATTTGATATTGTGACGGTCAAATGTAAAATTTAGTAATAAAATATGAGAACATATTTATGGAGACTAATTCATGTATTCAATATATAAGAGCAGGAATATTTCATAATTGTTTATAGTAATTAATTAATATTTAATTTAAAAAACCATCTTCTGTAAAGTTGAAGTTCCAATGGATTAAAAATTTGAAACAAATAAAACCTTGATGTGTTTCAAGATTTTTAAAATTAATGTTTAGTTAAAACTTTTCAAACCATATTAAGCCAAAATTTTTGACTTAAAAAAAAAAGTGCTACAGAAGAGTTGACATAATTAATTCTATGACAAGTTGTTGTATATTTTTTCTAATTAACATAAATGTTAGTGTTAACCATAAATGTCCCTTCATCCCTTCGTCCATACTTTCCTTCCTCTGATATACAATAGCAAGTAGTCAATTTGGCTTGTTACAGATTCATTAGATAAATAATCTCCAAGCCACTTTGTATGTCTGCTTTGTATAAAATGTTCTCATAACCACCATGGTCAATGCAAACTTCAGACATTGGCTATTGCCATTACTTGTTTAATGAGGATTATATTTACCAGTTGATAAAAATACTTCTAGGCCTATGCATGTGTTGACTTTTTGAAAATGATTAATTATAATTTATGGTATAATTGCTCAAGGCAATATTGAGATGATGTTAAATTTATATTTTTTTTTTTTTAAATCATGATAAACATAGGTTTCAATCGGCAAGTAACCATCTAATATACAAATATGAAGAACCTTTTTTTATCTAAAGATAGCACTTTGACTAATAAAACTGAACCCTCTGAAGAGATATTTCTTGCTAGTGTAGCCACCTACCCTTTACCTTCATTTTTGCTTCCTCACCCTTGGGATGTCAGCTATTGATGAGCCTACCACTTAAACAGAAATTTTTCTCTACCTGAGAGTACTTATTTGTGTTTGACTTCAACCATTGACTTTGTTTAGTACTTAATCTGCCAAGAATACTGTGCTTTATATTTTCAGTATTAACTATTATGTTTATTAATACAAATAATTTTAATTCTTATATTGTAATTTTGATTATCAGTTATTGTTTCACCCTCTTGTCATCTGTTCTTCATTTTAGTTCAACCATTTTAAATTTTTTAGCACTTTTTGTTTCTCTATTTTTTACAGGCACCAAGTAGTCTTCTAGATGCACTCGAGCAACACTTAGCAGCCCTGGAGGGAAAGAAGGGATCAGCTGCTAACACACCTACACAAACTGCAAGGTTGTTCAAACTACAAATTATCACCTTAATTGATCATATTATTGTAAAACTTATTCAAATTTAAATTTTGAATCGGAAATCGCATTCCTATAGAAAATAAAGCTTTAAATTTATTCGATTGTTAGTAGAGCTTAACTGGGCTACAAATATTTAGGTTAGTTTGCAAAGCAATGAAAAGTTTTTTGTTGTATTTGTTTTGAAGTATAGGTTCTTCAATTAAGTCACTGAAATATATCCTCATTATATAGTTTTTTGGGGCAGTAACCGAAATTTAACTGTAAAAAGAATTTTATTATTGTTAATAATAGGCAATAATATTGTAAAACAAAATGTGAGCAAAACATTAATATCTACAACTATTAGATGATTTTTTGTAGGGGTTTGGTCAAGGTAGATCCAAAAAATACAAATTTAAAAAAAGTGTTTTGGATCTACCTTGATCGAACCCCAACAAAACATCATCTAATAATAATATCTAGGGTAAAAAAAAACTCTCCATTTGAATTAATATATACATATTTATATTTTCTTAAATTTAAGGACTTTTTTTTCTTCTCATAAATAATAATAAATTTTTAAGCTATTTAGCTGCCATTTTTAAATTACAGCTGTTAACTCTGCTCTTCGAATTTTATTAAAATTTGTTCAGAAAATTTGAAGTAATGAAAAAAAAGTTTCATTCATTTTTTCTTGTGTTCGGATAGCTTTTTTTTTTAGGAGCAAAATAAATTATTAAAAGAAGAATGTATATATCATTAATATTTTAAAATTATCAAAATTTAACATTGATGTTTACTATTACTAGGTATAATTATTAAAAAATGATAATATTTATAATAATAAAAAGAGCTTTAGAATAATTGAGACACTTTGACTTATTTAGCTTAGGTGGGGAAAAGTTTATATTCATAAATGACTAAAATTCCATTTTTTTGAAACCTTTTTCCTGGGTGTTTTAAAATTGTAATTGTTATTTACTTATATTAATATAGATGGATAATATTCGATAAACAAAGGTTTTTCATTTCTGCTGATATAATTTTGTACAAATAATTCTAATTAATGAAGGACTTTAATAAATCTTAATATGATTAGTGTATTCTAACTTCCAAGCCTTATGCTAGGCTGAATATTTGTAATTTATGAATGGAATAAGCTGTAGAGATCCAATTCAGATATGTTTATTAAGTTATAATAAACATGCATATTGTGCTTTTCTTATGAATACTCAAGGAAAATTTCATTATTATTCATTCCAATATTATTATTTATTTTCAAATTTGATTTTATATTGTTGGTACCTGAACCCTAAGCTAAATGTTTTTTTTTCTGTTGGAAATTTTAAATACAGATCCATTCAAAGCCAGTTCTAAATAACTTTTGTTTTCTTTGTGGATTGGTTTTCTTTTTCTATGTATTACTTTTGACTTACTAAATATAATAAATATTTAATTTGGTTGTGGTATTTTATCCCACGTAAATTTCAAATTATTAATGAGAGGGAATAGAATATAAAAAACTATCTGTCCCAGCCAGGAATCGAACCTGGATCTCCTGCTATCCAAGCCGGTGTACTTTCCAGTTATACTACCAGGACGTGCTAGTTGTCTTATTCAATTCCCTCTACACTAGCAAGAGTCTAACCCACGAGAAAGGCGAGAACTTCGTCTTGTACTCAAGGGAGCTGACATTGTCATACATTTTGTCGATTCNAAGTACACCGGCCCGGATAGCAGGAGATCCAGGTTCGATTCCTGGCTGGGACAGATAGTTTTTTATATTCTATTCCCTCTCATTAATAATTTTAAATATAATAAATTGTACTTGCTTTGGCAGTACATATACTAACTGAATAAATATATTTCTGTAGATAACGGATGGATGACTTTCCCTTAAGTCTATTAAAGATACATTGGCCCAGTCATTGAGAGAGAATAGTTTGTATTTTTTTTTTCGGTATTATTATGTTTAATAATAGTTTCACTATTTATCAGGTTTTTATAGGAATACTTGTTTCTAATTGAGGCAAGAAGAAAACCATTCTTCACCATTTGATAACCGGTTATAAGATCATTTCCTTAGCAATTGCAGTTATTTCATCACTCAATTTTCCTATTCTTCTTTTTTTCTCAGAATTCATAAAGACTTTTTTAAAGTAAAGATTATTGACTTATAAGAGCATGATTATTATTATTAAACAGAAGTAAGATAATATTGAATTAGAAATTTTAAAGTAATAATTGAATGTTGGAATATTTTTTGGTACAGATTACTCCTTCGACTTTTTTATAGTTACCAGGTGGTAACTTGAACTAACAAAATATATTAAAGTTTTAAATAGTGCTTGTTCGATACCCTCATAGCTTCTTTTAAACTTATATAAACTTATTTAAAAAAATAACCTTGTGTTAGATTATGTTTGTATACTTTTCAGCCGAAACAAGGCATTGAAGAATAAATTTTTGTTAATGTTTTCATACAAGACTTTTTCCTTATTCTTTTGTGACTGAACCTCAACTATTAATGTATTCATACCCTACTTGGTAAAGTTTCTCCTTCCTTTACCTTTTGTTGCCTCTTAATTAAGCATTCTAATTAAATCCTAATTGATTTGTTTGTTATTCCTATTGTAATATATCATTAACTCAAATTCCCACTTATATGTATTTTTTCTATCTTATATTTCATTTATATGTACCTTAATCTACATTATTTCTCTATTTATTTGTTTTTCCTTTAATGCTGACATTGTTGTTTCTAAGTTAGAAAAGACTGTTTTCAGTTGTCAGTAAAGCAGTTTAGAAATCCAGTTATCGAGTATATTTTAAAATATTTTAAGGAATTACCCTGCTCATCTAAATCCTTTCTACCTTCCTGTGCCTGTTCCTCTACCAAACACTTCCTATCCTTTAAGGTAACTATATATTTCATTGCATAGTTAAGTTATGCATTTTCCTTATTTTATTAAATTTTGTATTACTAGCCAAAGAAGTGATGTGAAAAGTGGTGTTTCTGCTCTTTCCACAACGAGCAGTGCATTTGGAACTGCTGCAGCGGCACATGGAGTCGATGGGGATGAGGCACTCAGGCAATTGGCTCTTGCTGAAGAAGAAGCTGCTATCAACCACTATAAGGTGTTTAAATTGAATTATTTTATTTATCATATTTTTGAGCTAAGATTGAAAGTCAGCATTTCCAATAACATTTACTTCCATATTTGTCTTTATTTATTTCCATTTTATTGCAGTCTAAGGTCCAATCTCCGACAAATTCTGCAGGAGCTCAGGCAGCAACAAATCCCTTTCTTGTTGGTTCTCCTACCCAACCTATTGTAGATCTCTTTGGTGCTGCTATACCTTCTAGTGAACCTCAAGTAAGATATGCTTCTCCATTTATTGTAACAATCTTGCATTATGTATAGGTCACATACAATTTTTTTTATTATATTCGCNTGTATAGGTCACATACAATTTTTTTTATTATATTAATAATTTAATAAAGTTTTTTTCTTGTATATAGATGGATAGGATATAGGACCTCTACAGGGAAAACCATAGCACATCTAAAGAGAGGGAAACTCATTTCATTTATAAATGAATTTTATATTTGAAAAGCGTTTAAAATTATGATGAAAAGATTACTTGTTTATTTTATTTATGAATTTTATGTATAAATGATAAAGTAATATATGGAAAATTAGAGAAATTATGATAAAAGAATTGTGTAAGTATCAGCTTCATAGGTCCTTCGGTACTTAAATTGCTAAATTTCTTGAAGCTTCAAGGATTTTTTTAACTTATAAAATTTTAGTTTTTAATCTTTCTTCTAATTTCTAATTAATATTTTTTTATATCAAATAGATTTTTTTGAAAATCGTATTATACATTTTTATATCTACTACTCCCTCATAAAAAGTCTCCAGGGTTTTGCATCAGCTTCCCCAATTTAAAAAAAAAGTTGATTTACAAATTCTTTAAAACTGTATAAAACATTTATGGATGTTTAATTTATTAAATTCATTATTGTTCATGAATTAGGAAAAAATTATTTATACAAATTCTTATCATTATTGTTGAAAAATTATTCAACAATAATGATAATTGTTTATCATTATACCATAAGTAGGATTTATTATAATATTAATGTGTGTCATAATACTATTTCTCCTACTAAATAAAATCCCTTTTATAATTTTATTTTATTTTTCTTGTTCTCTCATCTAAATTATAGAAATCATTTTAAATGTTAAGCATGATTTATAAAGCAAATGTTTAATTTATTAGATCTTGATATAAATTTTAAATATCAATAAATCTAAAGCAATCTTTAACAAGGGTTTACTGATTTAACTCTAGATTAAACGTTATTTAATTTTTCTTCTAATAATTTTAAATATTTCTATAATGAAGGCAATCTAGTCCATAGAGAAATATGAATGAGTAAATGCTGGTTTACCTATAATTTTACATTTTTTTATTATTATACATTACTCTAAATTAGTGGTGAAACCTGTATACCTGTATGATCTTAAATCACAACACTGAATTGAGCTCCTGTGTGATATACTTTGTTTTTTGTTTTTTCAGTATTTGTCCAATAATGTAGAGGTTGAGGAGTTACTGGGCACACTGTTACCAATGTTCTTACCGATTAAGACAGTAACACCTTCTCCTCAGAAGGTGTTACTGTCTTAATCGGTAAGACCTCTCAAGTACATTATTAACAATCTTACCCTAAGCTCAAAGCACTAGGCTATGACCTTATCACCGAGCTAATACTTCGAAATCAACCCCAAAAAGCAGTTGTTTTCCTGACTTACCTCTATAATTGTGTCCTTTGAACCACCCACTTTCCATTTCTCTGGAAATTTTCTGAAATAATCCTGTTTCCCAAACCCAGTAAACCTGCTCTAACACATTATCCTATCGACCAATTAGCCTTCTTCCTTTACTTGAGGAATTTGAGAAACTCTTCTAAAACGAATGATACAGTTAGGCTCCCTTTCCCATCATTTTACTGTCCAATAGGTGTTTTGTATTGTAGATTTCATTTCATCTTCCCTTGAGCGAAAATAATTTTGTCCTTGTGTTCTAGACATTACTCAAGCATTTGAACAAGTATGGCATACTGGTCTATTACATAAGCTCAAATCCATATTTACTAGCACCATCTACCTAATCCTTAAATCTAACCTTTCTAACCATTTCTTTAGGGTCTGGCAAGGATCAGATTGCTCCGATCACTTCCCTGTGAAAGCAGGTGTTCCACAAGACAGAGTGTGCTTGGACCTATCCTTTTTATCTATTATACTGCAGACATCCCCACTCACCCTAATAACCTCTTAGCAGATGACAAAGCGATTCTCTCCACTCATCCTGATTCCAGAACCGCTTCTAAAATTGTGCAAAACCACCCTGATGCTATTCAGCAGTGGTGCAGCAAATGGAGAATTAAAATAAATAAGTCCAAAATTAAATAAATTTTTAACTAAGAAAAGATTCTCCTAATAATAATGTTACATATAATAATATTCCTCACCTCTCTCCGATTCAGTCGGAAAGTTACCTTGGTTTTCACCTCAACTCACGACTAAATTGGAGTGAACATTTTAAAATCAAGCGACAAGAATTCAACAGCCATCACGGACTCATATAGCCTTATAAATAAGCACTCACAGCTCATAATAGGAAACAAACTGACCATCTAAAAGACCATAATACGACCAATCTGGACCTACGGTGCAGAACTGTGGGGTGCCACTAAGCCTTCCAATATCCAACGAATACAATCCTTTCAGTCCAGAATGTTCAGAATAATTGCTAATGCTCCATATTATGTTTCCAACTCTACCCTTCAATCATCAGAACTTTAATATTACTTTTGTCCAAGATCTTATCTCCACCCACTTCAAGGTCTTCCATAGTTAACTCCAATTTCATCCTAATCAACATGCCCAATCCCTGTCATCAGACTCCATTCCTTACAATTCTCCCTGGTGAATGAAACCCTTAGTGCCTAAACTTATTAGGAGTGGGGTCGATGGGCCCCTTCTCCCTGCACAGTGATGTATTTATTTTATTTTATTTTTTCTATTGTATATTTTTCTATATCATCAAATTACAAGATGATAAACAAGAGAAGGTAATAAATAAAGCTTTATTAATTAAAAAAAAAAAGTATTTTGATAGTGCCCGATATTGCCAAAATATCAATTAGCTTTGTATGGCTTATGTAATTTAATTAATTGATTTTATATACTTCAAGGATATAGTTAGTTATATTAGCTTCTGCCATTTTAATATTAGTCTAGTTTTGATTTGTTTTTGTTTTCTGAAGTAACTCTGATTTTTCAAAAGCTCATGGAGTAAGTACCTAAATTATCACAGTCAATTAAGTTCTTTTAGTTCTTTGAATATTAATTTTTTTTTTGCAAAAGTATTTACATTTTAAAAATAATTGAGAGGCGATGGTTACAAATATTCATAACATGTTCTCACTTCTATATGCCTATTTTACTATTGGTATTGATATTTAAAAAAAAGAAAAAAAAAGAAGACTTATAATTTTTAGATAATTGTTATGGTCATTTACCCTTATGATAATCATCTCTGATATGGTATATTGCACTAAGTTCGTAATACTTCTGCCCTTGTATGTTAGTGATGAGATCTCCTTTCTCCCCAGATTCAAAATACCCTCTGCTATGATAAGCATTAGTTATGATTAATTAATAGTCTAATTATCTCTACATGTACAGTGTCACACTTTTATTTATGCTATTTATGTAGCTAATTTCAATAGATATTGCCCATGTTAATATTTTACATACTTCGGTATTCCATATAGAACAGTTCAGTAAAAAGTTATTTTTTCAACTTAATATATTTAGCTATTTAATGATTTATGAAAGGTTGTTTAAATAATAAAAATAGTAATAATAAAAATAACTTTATTTTCCTCTTCCTAGTCTAATGACTTTTTTGATTCATTCATTTTATATGTGTCTTTGCTTCAGAACCAGCAAGCAAGCAAAGCTTCAGACGACTTGTTGCAGCTTGGAAACCCCTTTGCTGATATTTTTGGAGCTCCAGCTCCTCAAGTTCCTCTGGGGGCTGCACCACCTGTTCAGCCTATCCAAAACAATTTGTGGATGTCAAATGGTATGCTACAATGTGTTCATTAGTTATTAGAATTGATTGAATTATCTAAAGTGGTGAGAGTATATGTCAACATTCATTTATTAATTAATAATTTTTAGTGCAAGGGAACAGAATAAAAAATCTAACTGTCCCAGAAGGACTCGAACCTGGATCTCCTGCTAATACTCGGTAGCATAAATGGAAAATGCACCGGCCCAGATAGCAGGAGATCCAGGTTCGAGTCCTGTCTGGGACAGTTAGATTTTTATTCTGTTCCCTTGCACTAAAAATTGTTAAAATTTACGTGGGATTAAATACCACAAATAAAATAATATTTATAAAATTCAAATTTAAAAGTTAATAATGAGAGTCATTTAAACTGCTTGACAATGTCAGCTCCTCCGAGCATAAGACGATATATTGGTCTTCCTCGGAGGTTAGACTCTCGACACTAGTGCAGGGAATTTAATAACTTATCATACTTGTCTCGGTAGCATAAATGGAAAATGCACTGGCCCGGATTGCAGGAGATCCAGGTTCGAGTCCTGGCTGGGACAGTTAGATTTTTATTCTGTTCCCTTGCACTAAAAATTCTTAAAATTAACGTGGGATTAATTACCACAAAAAAAACTTTATACAATTTTTATTGATTAATGATCATTAATTAGCTTATAGTCTTTAGCAAAGGTGGTTAAACTAAGCAGATTTCTCACATCTTTTGATTTCATTAAATGTGGTCGGTTATAAGGTGTAAAGTGTAAGCCAAAGTATGCAATGAAAAGCAAAAGGGAAGCTAAGTTCTTAATCATTAATAAAAGTATTAATACAGACACCCCTCAGATGACAAATATTTTAATCATCTTTCCAGACTCCTAAAACAAAAATTAGGTGTTTTACAAAATGAGGCCTTTAATGCCTATCTGTCTACCCTCTCAGCAGGGGAGAAATCCCTTTGGATTGCTACTGACAGAATGCTTAAAACCATGAAGCTTCTACTCCCTTGCATCGAGGAGATGGTTCCTGGGCCTTTTATGACAAAGACAAGGCCGAAATGTTGGCCAAATTCTCCGAAATCTTCCCAAAAAGGCAATTGTATTCTTGACCTATATTTATAATTGCATATTCAGAACTACCCACTTCCCTCTCTGGAAATATTCTGATATAATACTATTTCCCAAACCTGGAAAATCACCAAACCACTTCCCTTGAGCGCAAAGAGTACTGCCCAGGAGCTTTTTTGGATGTTTCCCAAGCATTTGATAGAGTCTGGCACAGTGGTCTCTTGTTTAAACTGAAATCCATACTTCCTAATAACACTTACCTTATCCTTAAGTCTTACTTATCCAATCCTTTCTTTAGGGTTCGGCAAGGATTAGATTACTCTGATTTCTACCAAGTGGAAGCGGGAGTTCCTCAAGGTAGTGTGCTTGGACCTATCCTATTCATCCTGTACACTTCTGACATCCCTACCCATCCAAGTACCCTCTTAGCGCTATTTGCGGACGACAAAGCTATTCTATCCTCCCACCCCGATCCTAAAACTGCTTCTAAAAACTTACAAGATCACCTCGAAAAAATCAAACAATGGTGTGGAAAATGGAGAATAAAAATCAATGAAGCAAAATGCATTCAAGTTAATTTCCAACTGCGGAAAAAAGACTTACCTGAAATTGTGAAATTTAATGATATTCCTTTACCACATTCAAATTCCTTTCATTACCTTGGGTTCCATCTTGACGCACGACTTACATCTTATCTTACGACCGAAAACAAACTGACGCTCTACAAAACCTTATTACGACCAATCGTAAAATAAAAATAAAAAAATTTTGATCTTCCTCTGAACTTTGTCTGACTTTTACTCAATTATAAGCTTTAAAAAACTCATTTAATAGTTTTTAAAAAAACCAAATATTATTATTTTTATTTTAAGAATTTGGTTGTCAACTCAGTCCTGTTAGTTTTATTAAATATCTTCCTTAAATGCATTTTTTTTTTATTAAATGGATTATAAATGTTTAAAAAATAATTTTTTTTCTTATATTCCACAAACATTAACCTAATTTTTTTTCTTGGATTTATTAAACAAATATGCATTAACTATTTTTCTGCTTAATTTGTATCCAGACCTCTCTTCCAATTGATAAGTTTTTGCCATTTATAAACTCATACAGTTTGTACTGTGTGAGTATGTAAAATAGATCTAATTCTTTTTTGCCTTCTTAGCTGAGGAATAATTGAAGGAATGTTTTTAAATTCATGTCAACATACTAACATTTATAAATTTTCTTAAGGGAAAGCAAATATTCTTTTAGTTTTTTATAAAGCCAAATTTTTTGAATGGATGCGCTCATTTGCATTCTCCAATACTGTTTGACTGAGCAAGAAAAGTAAGTTTAAAGAAAGAAACCAAATCAAAAATTTCTAATGACTTTATATTTGTTTTAGAGATCAATATTGTGAAATTAATAATTTAACATCTTTATTTTTTTATATTTCTTAATGCTTTAATGAAAAAAAAAGTTAATTTAAAGCTACTTGAGCTTTATTTTAAACGGATTAAGGTATTCTTCAGTTTTTCTTAAATTTCAACTTCACTTTTGGCATTAGTGTGTTTTGTTTTATTTGTATTCATTTTTATTCATGAATTATAAATTGCTGTTTGTCTTTTGAAGGATTTAATAATGTGCCTGCTACGGGGGTTGTACAACCAGCAAATGCTTTTGTTAGCGACAATGCTTTCAGTTCAGTGTTTGGTAGTACTGATCAAACAACAACTCAAGCTCCTGGTATGCTATTTTTAAATAAATCACATTATTTTACTATAAACATTACTTAATTTTAATTCCTTGCACTGTTCCATTTCTTCCCCAGCCCTCTCATTTCATTTAATTTTCATAAAACTGTTCGATGCATGATTGCAAAACTTTTGTCTAGGTTTAGATCTTCTAAATTAATTTCATCCAGGTTTCTTAGATGATTTAATGCTGACTAAAACTTTAATTGTATATTTTCTTTATGCACATTTCTAGTTGTATTGGTCTTTGCATGTATCCAAAAATCCATCTAATTTCATGATATCTTCACCAGGTCTGTATTTCTTCATCACAAAATTATTTTTGTTCTCTTCACATTTTTTTGTTTAAATACAATAATTTGATTTATTTTTCAATGAGTTTTATATTAAAATCCCTTAAATGTCTGTAATGTATATATTAAATTTACTTTTTAAAAATATATAATTTGTCATCATCAATAAAGTTTTAGTTATCGTGAAAAATATTGTTCAGCTTTGACTAAATGAAACGTAGTAAAAATATAAGTAATATTTATTTGCCAAATACATAGCATATTTAGCCTAATTGAGTAATTTGGATTACAAGGGTTTCATAGTTTTTCCATTTTCTAATTTCAATGTCATGTATGCTCTAATTAAAAACTATGTAAAATAGACTCTCATTGTTTCATCTTTTAATTAATGACTTACACTGCCTTGCAGATAGAGTGTAATTTATTGATATCTACCCATTTAAAATTTTAATCCATTTTAATAGAATGATAAATCAAGAATTTAAATTCTTAGTGTATTTCTAGGATATTTCTCTTTTTTCTGTTGGTTTCGTAAATGTCACTTTATCTATTATTTATCTATTACAAGGGAAAAAACATATTATGAAAGGGATTTGTTGGATAAACTAGTAAGGATTTTTTCATGCCATATAAATATTTGTTCAAATGGAGTTTTTTATTTTTTGGATCTACCTTGACCGAACCCCAACAAAAAAACCAAAAAAAGATCTAATTATAAATATTTGTGTGTTTGATGTTTCCTCTATGCTAGGTAATAACTCTTACCTATTTTCATTCCTCTAATGGAATTTTATGAACCAGGCATTTTGAGAAACATGTTATTCTACTTATTTTCATCTTAGTTAGCAGTAATTTAAAAAAAAGTATATTACAAAAGTTTATGTATATGTATATATATATCGAGGAGATGNGTCTTGAAGCCTGAATATGGCTTACAATGTAAGCCGAAACGTTGGCAGATATAATTTTTTTAAAATATACTTTTTTTTTTAAATTATGATATTTTGAGGAGTAAACATTGAAATTGTTCACAATGTGTCTTTTGTGTATGAATGTACAACTTGTATACTATAATTAAAACAAAGAAAACTGCAAATCAATTTTATTCTACACAAACTATAGCAAACAACTTAGTTAAGTTAACAGATTTACATGAACACCCATTCTCATTTGAGATTTGCATGCACACAAACATGAATATACGTATATTTATTCATAGCTGCCCTTGCAATATACTTTTCATGCAATGTATTATTTTATATACTTTAAAAAAATTTTTGAAACTCAGAAAAATTTTAATTGTTTAAAAAATAACATAATAATAATACATTAGTATTAGCTCTCTTTTTCTCCCTTCATTATTCTTTTTAAACTGAAGAAGCCCCAAAGAGTTGATCATAGAGGAATGAAAACTATTGGGTTGTACAAATAAGTAATATTCTAAACCTATTGATATGGTGATAATGGCTTTAAAGTTGGCAAGCCCCCTTAAAAAAAAATCCCAACCCTAGATTGTTCTTAATATTCAACTATGTCCTCTTGTTGGATAATTATTTTTCTATTTTTTCTTTAAGACATCAAATGAGCCCTGTATATAAGTAAATAACGCCAGATAGGACAACTATCCCCTATTTAGGTTCTGCACCAGAAAGGCTGCAGTAATGGAAATTTCAATCAAAAATCAGATAGCTACTTTGGTATTATACTGACTATAGCTTGTTATTTCCAAAAATAAGGTAAATCAAGAAGAACTAACATAACTGAAACAGAACTCTTTAATGAATAATATAATATACAAAACTCTTTAATGAATAAAATAAATCCGCTTCACTGGCATGACCATAACTGGACAATGTCAACCAGAATTGCGTTGAATGGATTGTGGCAATGTAGGGCGCCCTACCGCCACATATACTCTGCAAAGTAAGAATCGAGGTGGTGCCATTCTGTACCACGTTGCATTTTTGCTGATCTCCATATCCTTTTAACTTGCTGCAATTAGGACTGGTTTCCGGGGTCACAAAATTGTATTTATGATTTACTGTGTAATGTGAAAAATCAGTGTCCTCCAATTCAGTACAGTTTTGGATGTCTAGCTTCCATTCACACCACTTGACTGATTGATGTTAGCTTGTACCCCCAGCTGTACATGAAAATGGTATGCGGCTACTTTCAAACCAGGAATCAACCTGAAAACCAACCTTCTCCAAGCATGGTCTTGTTGTGCATTTCCAAAAGGGGGCCTTTTCAAAAAAGTACAATGTCATTTCATGACCATCGTTTGAGTCAACAATGCTTGAGATGTATTTAATTAATATGGTTCCATAATATTGTTAAAACAAAAACTAAATTCACATGGTTTTAAAAATAATAGGATGTGGTCGTTATAATACCAAAATAACTCTCTGGCTACACTAGAAACAGCAATGATCACTGTGATAAAGTTATTCTTGTCTCTTGAAAGGAAAGCTTATGTACATTTATATTTTTTAAAAAGCATTCTTCATAATTTTCCTTCTGATTTATAAAATATTAATTGTTTTTCTATTCATTTTTTGTTGGTAAGCTTAAAAATAAGTCCTATTTACCCTTCAGGTTTTTCTATTCATTTTTTGTTGGTAAGCTTAAAAATAAGTCCTATTTACCCTTCAGGTTTTTCTATTCATTTTTTGTTGGTAAGCTTAAAAATAAGTCCTATTTACCCTTCAGGTTTTTCTATTCATTTTTTGTTGGTAAGCTTAAAAATAAGTCCTATTTACCCTTCAGAACCTCTAAATTTTTTATAAAGTTTGTTTTACTGTATTTACTTTCAATGAATCAAAGATTAAAATACCCTATATTAGAAACATATATTGTTTATACCAAATAATGTAATAGTTTAATTTGTTTTATCTGGTGATTTTCATTACAATTAATCTGTACTTCTTTCCCTTGAAGTAAATACATACTTAATCAAAAGCTTATATTTATTATATACAAAAATGTTTATTTTTGTTTTCTTTCATTAAACATTTCAAAAAACATAAATAACATTTACCAAAAGACTTATTTGCCAAATAATTCTTGAAAAAAATTTTCAAATCAACAACAATTTTCAAATTGTCCCACTCACACTTAAAGTTTTTCAATTTCTTGAAAAACTTTAAGTGTGAGTGGGACAATCCTGTTCTTGGTAGATTGCACTTGACTCTGATATTAGTCTCGTTTTAGCAAATTCTGATGGAATGTAACTTTAGAGGTTGTTCTCATACTGATTTTTTGAAATTTTTTTTCGATGCTTCCTTCAATTCTACCTCTTAGATATGAAAAATATTTGTCACTAAAATTTATATTTATGATTTATGTGTTTGTGTGAGTGAGTCAAAAGTCTATAAGCTAACATTATAATATTTATGGTATTCAGTTAATTTTTGAATTATTGCTTTGCCCATCTACTCTACCTATAGTGAGTTTATGTCACATTATCATGAAACCCAACATTTGTTACAGAAAGATTTTATGTTATTTTTTAAATTAATTTTTCTTTGTTTTATATATTTAGTTCTTGTTTAATATACTAAGATTAAACATTTTCAATATTGAAAAGAGCTTAGCGAATACTTTTCTTCTTCAAATTTTGAAAATTCTTACCTTTAAAATTGTTTAATTTTTCCAGGGTCAACATTTTTTTTAATGCTGGAAAAATAAATTATGTTTTCTTATTTGTTATTTTCATGACATATCAATTGCAAAGTTTGCAAATAATGTAACTCATCTTGATTCTTCTTGAGTAAGCTTCCAAAGTCCAGGTTTAATACCAACAAAGACAACTATTCTATTCAGGTTCTCCAGTTCAGCAGTGACATAAGTAATCAAGAACACCCCGGGCTTATCAATCAAATTAAAATTAATAAAAATATAAATAAAATTGTTTTTCAGAGANAATTAAAATTTTATATAGCTATAAATTTCTCAATCAATTTTTAATCCATTTATTATTAGATAAACATTTAATTTATTTTATAGAAATTATTTTATATGAGGATAGTGTTAAATCTTCACAATATTCTCTTAAGAGCAGGATGAGTCCATTCACACATTTTAAAACAAATAGCCCTCCCTTATAAGAAGCATATGTTTGTGTGTAACCTAATCATTTGCCTTTTGGTAGAATTTGTAATAGAAATTTCTGGTATTTTGAAAGTTTTCCGAAATTTCAGAAGATAAAAAATTTGGGAAATATTAGTTAAGACACTAAATAATATATAATCCTATATTTGAGCAATGTATTAATAGATATTGTGCCTTTGGTCACGTTAATTTATTTTATATTTTGAGTTATTGAGTTGGTGTTGTTGTGCAAGCTGTCGGGGAAGTGAACCCATTTGCTGGGGATGGAAAAGCTCCTCCAAGACCCCCTCCCCCCCGTCCTTCCTCACCTCCTAAGTCTGCTCTTGATGATCTAAGCGATGGAATTAGGGTTGCGATGGGCCAGCAGCAGCCCCAGCCACAACAAACCTTCCCAGGGCAGCAGACATTTGCCCAATCCCAGCATCAGGCTTTTTCCCAACCTGGGCTTCCACAGCAGCCTATCACTCAACAACCACTTGCTCAGCAAGGTATTCCTCAGGGGCTTATTCAGCAAGGGCTTCCTCAACAACAACTTGGTCAGCCAGGGCTTCACCAACAGCCACTTGGCCAACCAGGTCTCCCTCAACAGCCTTTCCAAACACCCTACCAACAACCTCCTCCAGGTCTTTATAATGTTACCTCCTCCCCAGCAAAGGTTCCAATGGCTGCTATGCAAGGTAAGATTCATTAATTTTTATTTAGATATCTGAGTAAGTGGATGTCAGAAGACAATGAAAAATTTTTAATGAAGATTGAATAGACAAAAACTTGTTTAAATAGGATATATTACAGTAATGTCCAAGAGTTAACTATCTGCATCCTTTGAACTGAAAAGCAAATAGTGGCGTGAAGTTATTTTTGATACAATTGTATATTTCAAGGTAAAGTAAGAGTATCTTTAGGTATCTAAAGGATAATTAATGAAAATAATATATAAAGACATTTCATTTTGGTTGCTCTTAAGTAGAGGGGTGGGAGGAGGTAATTTTATTCCAAGTTTATTGTCAATTAGGTAGTGAAGGATAAAACCAATGCTGATTAGTTACACGTAATAGTACATATTAAAAATTAAAATCTCAAAAAGTGCAGTTATTTGTAGTAGAAATAAAAATATGGTTTAAAGCAATGATGCTTGATTGGTTTAGTTGAATTTACTCTTCAAACTAGTACCCCTAAAATTTGATTTTATTTATTCATTTCTAAAAAATAAACAAAAATTAGCCAGTAAAAGATATGCACTTCTGAGTACGCCAATTGGTTATTATTTTTTTTTTTTTTTTAAAGAGACACCTGGTTTGCATTAAATATAATTTTATTACCTACAATATTTTATATAATTTATACACAGCCTTACTCTTATGTTGCTTTGGTTGATAAAATATTGTCAGCTACATAGAAAGTTTAATGCTCAACAGTTGTTCTTTTCTTTGAGGTTCTCTTTTTTTAAATAATCAAATTTTTACTATAGTTTATAATACACAATAATTCTTATCAAAGCAATTTTTCCATAAGAAAACAACAATTGTGTGTTTATTACTGAATTTCATATTGTTTTTATTACATTTTATATAGACAAATACAATTGTATTAATTAATTATTTATTATACATTTCTATTTTGTGTACTTCTTGCAGTCACTGCTCAGGACCTGTAGGAAACCAATTTTAGTAGCACACATTGATTTTGCATGCTTAGTACTTGCATTTGAATTTCAAAGAAAAAAAGACATATTTGATCAGGTGATTTTGAAAGCTTATTAAGGAAAAAAAATATCCTTACATATTTATAATATATATTGAAAGTTAAAATATTTTAGTATGATTTAGTACAAATGACTTTGTAGGAGATATTTTCTTTAGAACCTTAATGTATAAGTGAGAATATTGCTTTTAATGCATTGTTTTTTTAAAATACCATGAGAAATTTAGGATGTGCATAACTTCATTCATAACATAGTGCATAAGTTATTCATAACTTCGATGGTTTAAATTATAAATAGTTAAAACCATTAAAAGACAAATTAATTTTTATTTTTAAAAATAATTGAAAAAAAAATACTAATTTATATATTATTCCTTGAATTTATTTTTGCAAGTATAGCCTTGGCTTACAGTTTGCAATAGGAATTCCAAATACTGAATTTGGTTTCTATTGTTTAAAGTTAGAGAACCTACTCAACTCTCAAAATTACATTTATTAAAATATTTTCCTTATTATAGATTCTTCATAAAAATGTTATGGAACATGTTAGAAAATTATATTTTTACCAATTATTTTGTAAAAATCTTTTTATAATTCTAATATTAATGATGATGGTGACTCTTCCTTAATTTTGTTTCTTGCTTAGCCACCCTCCTTTTTCTCTATAAATTTTAACTAGATGTCAATTAACCTACTCTTAAAATTGGATCTGTATCAGAAAGTGGGTATTATCTAGATATCCAACTTGATATTTAATGCTTACCACCCTAGNTTCACTTCAATTGTGGTAATGATGAAGTACGCCCTACCCTGAAATGGCCCTATTCTTAAAAATTCTTATTTAGAAACTCTTAAGATATATGGATATGGATTTTATTTCTTGTAAAAATTATGTGGGATTAGTATAGTGGACGATGGTATGTCTAAAGGGAAAAGGGGCAGGTAGAGGGGGTGGCAGCAGATATCAAAGAAAGGATAAAAGTTAAGGAAAGTAGAAGTAAATTGTTAAAATCAAGTAGATGAGGAGACAGCCTAGGTCAAAGGAATATGCATTATGTGATAGATATAGGGGAACAGGAATAATGTTAATTCTAGTTGTTTTAAAATTTGTATTTTTTATTTATTTATTTGTTCTTAATTTATACTTTTTTTTAATGATTTAGACTACTAAAATGAATAAATAAGCCTTTTTTTTCTTTCTTGAACTCCTAACATTTACCAGGAATGAGAGTGGAATACAGACAAATCACATTTATAGTTCCCTTACTTTAATGGCTCATATTAGTCAATATTATAAAAAAATTATTTATTTTTAATTATTTTATTTCGCCAAGTAGCAAAGTTGATAACAATTAGGGTTGACCAGTAATATCCAGTTCTTCGCATATATTTTTAATTACCTAGCACTTCAGAATCAGTGCTTCTGCAATTAAAATGCTAAAGCAATCAAATAAACACATGTATTACAAATTGTAGTAAACATTTGATTTATGAAAAGATTATCTTTAATTTAATCCAAATCACCCTTGTTCCCCATGTATTACTTATTTTTAGTGAATTCTAAATGAATGTAGCTGTTGAGATTGTTTTATATGTTTATCATGATTTCAAATGGAGAGATTTTTGCTCGTAAAGATTATTATATCTGCAGCTAATAAAAAATACATTTTAAAAATTTTTTTTGACCTATCTTGACCGAACCTCAACAAATTCTCTGCTAATTATATATCATAATATGTATGAGTCCTAATGTTTACATGTAAATTATGACTTTATCTTTTATAAATAAATCTTGCTAAGGATAGAATAGTTCTTTATATCATAATGTGTATGAGTCCTAATTTTACTTGTAAATTATAACTTTATCTTTTATAAATAGAATATTGCTAATAGGTAGTTCACTATTTCATCAATAAATAATGATATAGTGAACTACCTATTAATACAGAGTAAGGTGTTACAAATTTTACTACTAATAAATTTAATACTGAAGGACATAAGTAAGTCAATGAAGAGAATTATAAAAACTTAAAGGTTTAAATGCACCTTTAAATTTATTTTTTAAATGCACTTCATAATGGTTATGGTAAAGGTTAAAACATTTAACAGGTAACAAAACAATGAAAACACCTTCTGATTATAATAAATTTGTATTTAATTTATGTTCCCTGAAATTATATCTGAAAGAGAAATGTTCACAAAAACACAAATTTTATATTAAATTGAGTATAAATAATACATTTTTTAAATAAACTCTTGTAAACAAAATATTTTGTTATCAGAAAGTTTTAAAAATGTTAGGAATACATTCTTATTCTTAATTATCAAGTGACCAGTTGAATGATTTTTCACTGCTGGTTCAGAAGTCTTTCTGATCGTGACCTGAGTAATTGAAAAAATATCTTATAATAATAATGCATATTATTTCATTTGAAAAAAAAAAAAAAAAAAAAAAAGAAGTGGAAAAGTAAAGAAGTTTAGGATAAAGGGAGGGAAAGCAACATAGACAAGTGGTCAATATATGGTTGAAAATAACTCCCAAAGTATATATGTTTTAAATTGATTGTCTAGCCTTCTTATTTGTTTTGACTTTATCAAAGAATTTCATAGTGTATCTTTAAATACATCATCCTATGATGTGGACAATTCTCCAACTCATAGGCTAATGTGGTTTTATTTGACAAAGGTTTCAAACATCCATCTATGTGAAATGGTTCTAGAAATGCCATTCTATGGGGTTACATTTTTGTAAATATTGTCATAGTTTTTTTTCTCTCTTCAATGCAGGCAGCAACTATTTCTCTTCCATTAACATTTTCAAAATGTTTCTTAAAGTTTGTCATAAAAAACCAACCTCCTAAGACACTGCTCTGTCTCAGTAATATGTTTTAAGATTTTCAGAAATAGTTTGTGATTCATTTGTTAAGAAAAAGAAAAGAAAATTTATTCTGGGACTGTGTCCCCTTGAATAACATTATATGTCTTTTACAATAAGCTTATTCTGGCTCTAAAAATATACATAAATGGAAGTAATAAAAACAAATAAATTTATGAAATGAGTATTTATAAAATAAATATGGTGAAAATAAATAAATAACAACATAATATTAAGAATTACAAAGAATTAAGTAAAGAAAGATAATGTTCATGTAGGCTTCGACGGTCGTCAGATGTATTAATATACATACATTATATAATAATGTTTAAATAAGAAAAATAATGTTTAAACTTTAGTGCATTACATTGCAAATTATTAATTGTTAACCATATGACCGGTGAAAGAAAAAGAGAGAAAAGAGAAAGGATATGCTCATAATAAAATAAAAAATAATTAAAAATAAGATCCCCGAACAGGCTCGAAGGGGGGGGGGGATATACTAGGGAAAAATGCTAGGGATGCATTTATTCTTAATCCACAGCACACTAGAGAGGCATGTTGTCTGCACTCCATTTGTCCACCTGATTTTTCCCATACAATGAAGAATGGTCCCCAATAAGGGCTGTGTGTTACCCAGGAGCACACCAGGAATCCTCTGGATCATTAAAAACAGAGGCACAGTAAGAAGAAAATCAACTATGCCTTGTGAGCATTAAACCTGGGATCTTTGGCTTAGGAGTCCAGTACCTTAACCACCAGTCCTCCATGCCCCATTTAAAAAAAAAAAAAATAAAATAATGCCTAAATTTTATTTGTTTATAAAAATGTCTTTATTTTTAGGCATTCGAGGGAAGTATAAGCTTATAACAGGTTTAGGAAATAAAAAAACAATATGCATTAGTCAAATTGGCTCATTTCCTTCTCCTTACATACAGATACATACAAACATACACTTATATTCGTACACTAATCCAATTAATCCACATACATTAGACACACAAACAAAAATCATTGAACTGTTTAATGCTGGAAGATAACTGCAAAATTTTAAGTCACATTTTAAAGTCACGGCTACGAAGATTCAGTTTGGATAGATAGTAGATGCTGAAAAAGGAAGGATTTGAATGTTGAATGAGACGTAGAGCATGACAAATATTTGAGGGTAGGGAGTTCTAAAGGTCCACAGTATGGGCTGAGAAAGAATGGCAAGAAGAAGCAGTTCTGTGAGAGAGATTAGAATTTCAGGGTCTAGTTGTTACTCATTATCATTCTAATTTGGAACCTATTGTAAAGACTTTACCCACATGCATTTCTCTAGAATCTTATAAAGCCCTCTATAATGGTGGGATCGTACAGCTGTGCCGAATTCTTGCTTGATGCCAGCTTAACTCAAACATAACTTTTATTCTCTATTGTAATACAATGTTAATATTTTTGGGTAAAGTTCCACTGAGCTTGCTGAACTCTGCTGCTTATAAAGGGTTATTCATCAGAAATTATTACTGATTTAGTACATTCTGCTTCTAGTCAGATTTCAATAATTGAGAAGTCATTAGTTAGTCAAAATTATAAAGGAACCTATTGAATAGCCTTATCATGATTATTTTGCCAGAAATAATTTACCCAAAGTTGAAATCTGATTTCCCTAAGGAGCCTCGGGCCTTAAGACAGTTTATAGGTTGATAATAGTTATGCTCAGTGTGAAAATGTTATCCTTACCCTTTTTAAGCGTTCTTTGGCTAGAAGTTCAATGGAGATTTGTATTTATTGATAATATGAGTTAGTGATTTTCATATATTAGTCCCTAATGAATTTAGAGGTTTTCTTAAAAATTGTAAGAAGTTAATTACTTCTGATAAAAAATACAAGTATAAAATATGTATTAAGAAATAAACTCTTGTATTACTTATTATATTTTTATTTGAACTTCTTTTCTTAATTATATTAAGGTTATTGTAGTTGTTTTAGTTAAGCATAATAATTCATGACCTAAATGTATTTCACAAACCACCCAATTCCTCATTAAAATTTGCTTATTTTTCCTCTAGCTGGTGGAGATTCTGCTCAAACTGGCAAAGTTTTGACTGGTGACCTTGACACAAGCCTTGCTCTCTTAGCAGAAAATTTGACTATAAATAAGGGAAACCAGCAAACAGCCAAGTATGTGTTTTCATTTATCATTTCCTTTTAAGTATTAAAGCTTATAAGAATATTTGAGGATTTAACATTAAACATTATTAATTAAAGTGTGAAGAGTATCTCATCAGAATGTTTTTTCATACATAGATACTATTGATTCACTTCAATTGTGGTAATGATGAAGTACGCCCTACCCTGAAATGGCCCTATGAACTCATATGCTCATAAGGAAGTCCTGTTTCTGGCCAATTCTTTGGCTCTGCCTTACATGGACTTGTATGTCATACAAAACTTGCATTTTGTTTTACCACTTTTCGATGTCTTTATTAATATACATCCACCAGAAATATGACCTCGCCCTTGCCTTCATTTTATTCATTCCTTCATGGGTCTTGTGCAGTTCTCGCAGAAATGCCATTACTGTGATTACTTGGGATCACCACTCTGTAAACCCACCATTCTTGTGCCTCTTTAACACTAAACTCTGATTTTCTTCAGAAGAAATCTTTGGTTTCTTCTTCACTGGTTTTAAGACCTCTTGAATTTATCGATAAATCTTACTCAAAATAGGATCTATATGGGTAAACGACCCTATTTTCTTTCAATTTACTGGAAAGGTATATAATTTTGATTTGAAAAAACTACATTTGTTCATATATAACCTAAAGCCTGCCTTCAGCAGTCTATCAAAAACTATCTAAATTCAATGTGTTCCATTTTATATTGAAATTGATGATCTCATAATTTAAAAAAATGATTACACTATTTAGGCCATGAAGCACATGTCAAAGTATCCTTTGAGAATTTGCAATAGTCCTTGTAAGTCCGAAAGGTAATCTGTTAATTTTGCAAGTACCCTTATTTGTTGACCATGCCAAAATGAGCTGCGCCTCTCATCCAGCTTCACATGATTGTAGGCTTTCAACGAATCCAGCTCTATACTGGTCACCCCCCCCCTCCTTGGAGAACTTCCCAGACCTCCTCGATCCTAGGCAGCGGTTTTAATACTGGTACGAGAGATGTACCCCAGGGGCTTTAGTCAACTTAAGAAATCATGCTACTCTGTTCCAGTCTTACCAGTTTATTGTCTACCATGCCCCTAAAAGCGAATGGTATAGGGCATGGCTTAAAAAACGTAGGTTTAACATTGAGATTTCAATGTTAATTTCAACTTTTCAAAACGGTTACATCCAACTTCCAGTTTAAATATTTCTCCATATGTTCTTGTTAACACGTGTAAAACCTCAGCATCACATTTAGCGTTCACTCCTATCATATTGTGATCATTTAGATTAGTGCCAAGTATTTGTAACCATTCCCTTTGAAGCAAGCACTTATTTCTTTTCTTTAAAACTATGATTTCTCCAGCCATTTCCTTACCTCACCAATATACATTACTAGTAAATTCAGTAGATTCCGACAGTGCAGAGTTGATTTCCCAAATAGATTTGTTTCAAGTCAAAGAATTAAATACTGTTGTTCCTCAAAGCAGGGGTAATTTTTGAGGGGAAAATGTCAAAATGGAAATAGATACTTGTGCAGATGTTACTGTTATGCCTGAATTAGTTTATAAATCTCAATTCCCATTTTTAACTCTTAGAAGTACTAGTTTAAAATTAATAGCATATGTTGGGGAGTTACTGAAATCTACTAGTATATTTCACAAGTATATTTCAATGCTAAACCAACTTCTGGTGACCCAAAACCCCATTATAATACTTGGTGACTAATGAACTAATTTCAATATTTTCTAACGTTTGTACTAAAAGCTTAGCGATATAAATATTAGAAGTCAATGAATTAAGATTTAGAAAATAACATAAATCACTAGCATTTTGAAGCATAAACAATAAAACCCCTAACAGTCTCAAGTGATTTTTATGCATTTTGAACTAGTTTAGCCTCAAAATAGGTTTCTATTTAATGAATCATTTTAGTATCCATGTGGACTTATGTAGGAAAAAAAATCCTAGCTCTATTGCTGCTGGTATCTGTACAACAATTCCTGTTACGTAACAGCAAGATAATAATTTTTTGATCAGGGCTGAAGTGCACAGGTAATGTGATTGGTCTTCAGAAAATATCTTCTATATGAATTTTGGGTAAAACATATAAACAGTGGGTTTATTCAACAGTGGGACACTGAGTTTACTTCAATAACTTCTTATTTTATCTATAAACAATTTCAATACAATTTTTAATTAAGATAATTGCAAAGTTTTTAAGGACTTAAATATCAGTTGACAATCCCAAATATCACCTGAATATGAAAATTGCTTGAAATAAAATGAAAATATTGTTTAAAAAGGAGATGTAAAGAAAAAAAAACATGTGAAAACATAAGAAAATAAATTACTAATGGATCATATCATACTTAAGCAATATTTTAAATAAAATAAATAGCTTCGTACAAAGGAGCATAAATATATAACACTCAAGAAAATAACACTTTATTCTCTTATTTATCAAAATTAAAGGACTATAAAACTGAATGAAAGATGAAGCACATATAAAATAACAGTAAAAAAGTAAGTAGAAGAAGCTACTTTGGCCTAAATGAGTAGCAAATAGAGCAACATTTAACTTATTTTATTTATTTATTGCCCTAAAATGAAACATTATTCACATTCATTTACCAACATTTTTTTATCATTCTATAAAATAATTGGAAGATTTTTGTTTATATATTTATTTATTTTGTAGAAGTATGCAGTGGAATTCACCTAAAAATGCTGCTAAGCCAGGTGGTGCAAACTGGACTCCTCAGCCTATGGCTGCTACAACAGGTGCCAATTACAGACCTATGGTAAGATATTCCAACTTCTCTTCATAATTTTATTTGTTTTCCCCTGTGCATGGCATTAAATGGCTTTAGTTTATATATTGATAGTGTAAATATTGCATTTTTAATAATTCCAATTATTCAGTTGATTAATTATACTTTAGTATAAGGGAATCTAGGATATTTCTTCTTTATATATACTGTGCACTCAAGATCTGATGGCCCTGAAGCTGGAGGGTGGGGGAAGGAGTGTGGCCAACAGGCCATGTGAGGGGATGTGTATTCCGGATCTGAGAACATTGGCTGCCTGGAGCTCATTAACCTGCCCTATGGGTATGGGTATGGTGACATTTGTGATCCAGGTAGTACATCTGTCTTGAGTTGGGAAGTACCAGGCCTGGTGGGGACAGCAGCTCGGAAGGGCCTTCACATATTGGGAGCACTATATGTATATATATTTTTTATTTATTAATTTTTTTAGTTTGCCAAAATTGTATATAGCACTGCATAAAGATATACCACTTGCACAGAAAATTTGTTTTTGTAGCATGATTTTATGTTGAAGAATAAATAAGCATCAAAAGTTGACTTTTACTTGGCATGAAGTTTTATATATCTATTATTTGGTTTGATTTAGGAAATAAAATAATTCTAGTAACTTGTTTTCAAAAGTTATTTTCAAGATGATTGAAATCATACAGTTGGCTAACCTGCGAGCTTTGAGAGGAGTAGGAAATGTATAAAAGATAATTATTAAAAAAGAATATATGAAGGATTCAAGTGAGAAACAACTGCCCTGAACGATATATTTATTGACTTTATCTTCCCTTTTAGAGCAATATTCATTTGTGGAAAACCAATTGGCTTCTATTGAGTTCTTTTACGATTTAACATGAATGTTGTGTAACTAAGAGATTTAGACAATACAAAAAAAATGTTTTGCTATATACAATCTCTTCCATTATATTCAATACCTGAAATTCGATTCATTATTTAAAAGCGAATTTGAAGAAACAAGCAGAAATTTGAATTCACTCTGATGATCCAGAATTTTATATAATTAAATATAATACTGGAAATCATAATTTCTTATTATGTTGGATAGGGACCTTGAAACTTTGAAATTATTAAGTTGCCCATAGAATAGTTACAGAAGGAATTTTTGAGAGAAAAACTGAAATAAATGAATAAACTGAAGGCTTGTTAAACTTTTGAAATTTTATCTAATCATACTATGTCATAATTTTCCTCTAAAATTATGATTTATTAATAATCTTAATTATTCAGAATTTTGTTCTATCTTTTTTCGTAAATTTAATTTTTCAATAAGTAGTGTAACAACTCAGTTTGTTGCATTGAACAATTAATATCAGTAGTTGCATAAATTTTATTAGAATGATTCTTTAGTTTTAACTGTTATTATACTTAAATGTATGAGTTTTGTGAAATAAACCTTAAAACTCCACTATTACATTTTTATGAGAGCAGAGACCTTATAATTCAATGTAAGACTTTTACTTGCAGAAACCATGTAAGAGATTTCCTTTCATTATATTCAATTTTGATATTATTTAGATATTAATTTTCTTTTTCAATCAACCCTTATGTAGGCTTTGGTTATGTTCCTCAGTTCCAACCATAGGTTGCTTTAGCTAGTGCACGTTCCTTGTTTATTTTCAGGGGCAAGGCATGATGAGCACTCCCTCTTTCAACAGCATGCACCATTTGGTAAGTTCCTATTACTTAGATCCTTGCTTGAATATTTCTGTGCTTTTTTTTTTTTTTTATGCTAAATATTTTTATAATGCATTTCAGCTTATAGCTTATTTATGACACTAAATAAGTTTGTTTATATATTCATATAACTATTGTTTTCTGTTGTGATATATCTCTTTTCATTAAGGTGTTTTTACTTGAAATAATCACACTAATTATTAACAATTTTAATGGGTCATTATGTTCTAATTCTAAATTTTAGTATAGATGTTATTTTAGATAGAGGCTCTTAATTAAATACAATTGATTTTATTGCAGTGATCATATAATGATAAATTTGTATTTAGTATATACATACTATGTTTGTTCTAAGATGATTTTAGTTGCACAGGACGTCCTCTCTCATCTTCATGATAGCCCTGAAGATGGCTTACAATGAAAGCCGAAACGTTGGCAGATAATCCTTTATTAAAAAATACATTTTTTAAATTTGTGTTTTTTGGATCTACCTTGACCAACCCCCAACTAAAATCATCTTAGAATAATATCTACGGTCAACAAACTCTCCTTTTGAACATACTATGTTTGATTTTCAAATACCATCTTCAAAGGTTTGGTTACGATAAAAAAATCACAAATCATCACTGATTTACCTAAAATTAAATTATTTAGCTACAGAATAGTACAATCTTTTAATTTATGCAATGAGAATACTGTTACAGGCTATGGTAACTATTCTTTAAATAATTAAAGAACATAGATAAATATAAGTTAATTTATTATAACAAATAATAACTCCTAATAATTACAGCTAACTATCTCAACTACTGCCCTTAATAACTAATAAATAAATGCATAGAAATTATAAATTACTTGCAGCTACAAATATAAAATATTAATATAAAAATATATACAAATGAATTAAACATGATGATTTACAAAGAGGCCTCAAGATAACTTGCTAATTACTGTCACTTATCACTTCACTGTTACTGGCACCGGAAAGGTTACGACCAGCCCGATGTTCTGACACACAAGATCTGCCAAGGAAACTGACACAGACAGAGACTAACTTATCACTGGCTCAGGAGGGCTGCTGGCAAACTGCTTATAAAAACATGAAAGTTTCTTCATGGTTATAAAACTTCATGGAAGGATAGAGATCCTAGAAGATTCTCACCAGGATTTCTCAGTATTCCTGCTTCCCTTTTCAGACAAAGGAAGCATCTGGCATTTCTTCAATTAGACTCTTACCCTACAGGTTTGGTACTCATGCCACCTACTTTCCTAGTCTTTAAAAATACTGTAAACGAAGCCCAAGTCTGATTGGCCACACTTGCATCTAAAGCCTTAGGCTCTTTTTTGTTAATGTTAATTATTTTATTTGAAAACATTAAATTAATTACTGAGATCTTGATAGGATTTTAATTAAATTTATATATTTAGGTTGGTATTCACTGTTAGTGAAACTGGAGTAATAATTATTTGCTTTAATTATATTTTAGCTGTTTCAAATAATTTATCTGCTGATGAATTAGCTAATAAATTTAAAGGTTAGCTACCTCTTTAGTGTTCATATTAAACAATGCTTTCCGTTGGCTTAAGTTATTCAATTATCCAATTAAATTGTCAGTAGGAAAACAAATTAAACCACTTTTTAAACATCCTAGTGGAAACTATCTAAGTGAGTATTAGACTTAATTGAAAATTAAATCAAATCTCTCACTCTATGCATATATGAGTGTGTACACATGTATTACTAAAAATAAGAATTAAAGAAAATAAAAAATTTGAAAGCACAACAGATTGTATTATCTACTAGCTTCTCCACTTAATAGACTATTTGGATTGTCCAGTGATGCAATTAACCTGTTGTGATAGGTTCATCAAATGTGGCTTTTTTTTCCCTTTTATTACTTACAAATATTTTTTTTATAAATCTTTTCATAAATTTTATACTCTACATGACCCATTAAAATATAAATTGCATTAACATACTGCATAAATTGAATAATTTATTTAATTGCATAAATTTACAAAGTTTACATTATTGCATCACAAATATTTTACTCTTATTTCAAGTAATACCTTCTGGTCATTTTTACCATTAATATCTGGCTCTTATCTATTTTTTAAGAATCAAGACTCAAATTTGCACTTTTTTAAAAAGATTTACATATCTCTTACCTTTTACACTAGCTTTATTTAAACCTTCTATCTGTCCTCTCATCTCTCTTCTATTAATCTTAAACCACTATCTCTTTTTTCTTTCAATACATCTTATATCAGATAAATAATCTAAAGGGTTGTTATTATCACTACCAATGAATATAGAACTATCATACCTTCTCCATTTCTTTTTCATATTACTTACTTTCCCTCCTTAACTTACTCTCCTAATTCTTCTTCCACAACCTACCTCTCCCTTTTTTTTTTCTTTCCCCTACTGATCTTTATCCACCATCAAATATCCTCTCTCTCACCCTCTTCTTCTCTTCTCTCTCTCCCTTTCCCTTTGTCTTTCTTACTCCCTTCATACTTTCTCTACTGACACTCTTTTACGTATCTTCCTTTCTCCTAATTCCATTATCTTTTCCCTATATCACCCAGAAAAAATTGATCTTCTCTTTATCTCTCAAACTACTCGATTTATAAAATTATCATAAAATATGTTGACTCATTTTATAACAGAATTAATTGTAAATTTGTATATATTATATGAGTATTCCATCACTCACCAGAAAAGAATACCCAGTATTATACATTTTTTTTATTTTTTAACTCTTTAAGATTATACATTAATGGAGTTTGAGTTGTGCTTTTGGAAAAGGGACTTGGGTACCTTTTCTTGAACTGTTTACTTGAGAATGTGCTTGACAACCTACTAATTTCATAAAAATATTGTGTTTTGTGGTCACTTCAAATAATTACTAATTCATTCTAAAAAAAAAAAAAAAAAAAAAAAAAAAAAAAAAAAAAAAAAAAAAAAAAANAAAAAAAAAAAAAAGTAATTAACTCATCACTAGTATTTTCTGGCAAGCAGAATTATTTTTAATCGATACTTGAATAAAATTTGTTTCTCCTCAAATTAGACAAGCTTTTAATAATGTTTTGTGAATATATGATCCCTTTCTCACTGTGAATTATTACATGTTCACCTGTGTCTGGCTTACTCATTGAATTTAATGTGCAGAGGTACACATTTTATTTGAGCTCCTATTTTAATTACATAATTTTTAAGTTTCTAGACCAAAGATTGTTTCAACAAGGTAAATTAATGTCTCAGAATTTCTAAATGCAAAGATTTGGAGTTATTTTTTCTTATATTAATTAAAGTTTTTTCCTATCAGTGCTTATCAATGATAAATAAAGCTTATTAAAAATTTACTTTTAATATATCTCATTTATTTAGGTAAAAATTTAAATGTAATGTGTTTTTTAAAATAATTAATCAA
>KZ807570.1:109537-127968 GCA_000696205.2 Oncopeltus fasciatus
TTGCCCGATGTGTTATTTCATAAATAACCTATCGTATGTACTAAACAATTAATGAGAGGGGATAGTTTAAAAAAATATTTTTGTCCCTTTTAGTAATTTTTCCCCACTTCCACTATTGAGCTATAGTTTTGAAACATAAGAAATATTCCACTATAGAATTGGATTAGTCCAAATTGATCTTTTTGGACAAGTAATGGAAAATTGATGGCAAGAATTTTTTTTTTTTTTCTTAGCTTGGTATTATATAAGATTATTATTTAAATTGAAACAAATTTAAGCAGTTGATCAAAAACAACTATTTTGAGTTTCTAATTATACTAAATTGTAACATTGTTTACTTATTTTCATATACATTCACTTTTGGATTACTAAAACAATAATATCTAATAAGTTACCTATGACAATAGTTTTTATTGATTTTAAAACAGTTATGAAAATAAATGAATGAAATATGAAACCTATATGTCTAAATTTACAAATAAGTAACAATCTGAATCTCTAAAAGTTTTTAAAAAAAAGTACCTATTATAAATAAAGTAAATGAAACTGTTGTGATTCATTTATAACCAATTATTATCAACTTTTTATCACACTAAGGGTATATGTAGTTTACCATGGTCATGCATTGACCAATGTAAATTAGATTTGGATAAAAAGAAAGTATTACTGCATTAAATAAGCATTCCTTGTCTACCTTTGACACTTTTTCAGACATTTCTCACACTTATTTCAGTTTTGTTAAGCATTTACGATACTAAAATTGTGATGACCCGAGAGCTGAATTTGCCAGTATTTGAATCATCACATTAAGAGGCTGCTATTTCAATAAGTCATATAATCTCATCATTTGAATAGATGAGTCATTAAAGAAATCATTGTAGAAGTTCTTAAATCTGCAGCATTTTAATGTAATAAGTTAAGAAGGGGCTGGAGAAAATTCTGTTTCTGGTGAGTGATTTGCTTTGACCTCCCACAAAAGGAAGGCTTGGACAAAGCTAACATAGGTTTGCTAAAAATTGGTGACATGGTTGGTGTAGGGGATGATGGGTTCTCCGCGGCAAGTCCCTCCGCCTGCACAGCAGCAGCAGGAGCTAGACCCGTTTGGGGCACTTTGAACAGGTATTTCTTCTTTCTTCTATTTCTTTTGGATCACTTTGTTATAGTCTTTTCACTCTTCTCTATAAATAGGTATTTTGAGTTAAATGCTATAAGTACAATGACCAAGTTTCATATTCTTAAAAATGGATAATATTTACAGTACCTCTTTTATCTATATGAACAATTGAATCAATGAAATCATGTTGGGTTTAAAGAAATGAAACAAAACAAATTTTAAGGATGGTGCTTTAGTTATATATAGTCAGAAGCAAAATATCTAGACCCTAAGTAAATTTCTTTCTCATTTTTGAGTATTAAATTCCTATATCAGGTCCCATTATAATAAAACAGCGTGAAGAAATTAATTAATCATAAAAGTTATATATTATGATATAATCATAATGAAAACGTATGAATAAATATATACAATTACTTATATATTAGATTGCTGGGACACTTTTTACACTCAGACATATTTTAATAGAAAAACTATGAAATATATTCAAGCATAAATAATTAATGAAATTTAATTTTTATTTTTTATCATAGTCATAAAAATTAAAATATGTTAAGTTCATTTTAAATTAATATTAACTTTTGAAGATTTTAGTCGCAACTAAATTGAATTTTTAATCATTTATCCTCTGAGCTCTTCAATTGTATATGTAAAAAAAAATTAAATTTTAATATGTTTTAACTTTTTCGCAGGATTTCAAGTGGACTTAAAGCAGCTTGTATATATCAGTGCATATCTTCAATCTTTATGCACGAAACTCTTATAAAGCCTGTTACCACCACCCAAAGGCTTATAAATATTATGCATTGTGTAAAAATATTATAAGGTATTATAGCCTACCATTTGTTGATTGTTTATATAAAATAAAACCCCTCAGTTTGATTGGAAACCCCAGAGTCGAGCGGCATTGTTACTTGATTTCCACCATCACTACATTGTTAGTTTCGAGAAATGTAGATGATCATAGTTCTCTTATAAATTTATTTTCATAGCTCACATCCAAGGATACACTATTAATGTTATTTTCCTGAGGATAGAAGGATATATTGATATTAACCATACTTCAATACTGCTAGTAATGTTTAGATGACTTATTTATGAAGCCACATCTATATTTTTACATTCTATAATCATATGTCAGTTTTGAAGAAAAGCTATATTTTTATTTCTGATGGGATATTAAATTCTTTTGTTAAGAAAGTATAACATATAATTTTTAATAACTTCATATCTTCAACTATTTAATACACATTACATGTTGGCTAAAATTCATTTGAAGTCTATTTCTAATTTATTTTGAAAACAATGAGAAATATATTTTAGTTAAACCATACTATTACTTATTGAACAAACAAATTTCCCTGAGACAATTGAATTGATTTCAAAATAATAAATCTCACAATGATAGTAAAAAAAAAAAGAAAGGTGGAAACTGAAAACAACTTGGTTGTTCCGTTGTGGCTTTAATTACTCCTGACATTTGGCAGTATTGAAATAATGTGATAAAATTATTTTAGGCAAGGTTCTCAAGAATTACAAACACCATTAATAAGAAGAAATAAAATCAACTATTTAATTAGAGTTTTATTTAATTCATAATTAGCAAACTGTAAATTAGATTGTAATGCGGGAGACAATTGGGTTATTTATTGTCAACGAAAATGTATTAGTTTCACTAATAGGATATTTTATATGTTAAATTGTTGTATATCATGAAGCAAACTTTTAGTTATACATATACCTTTGTATTATGTATTGTAATTTGTAAATATATAGAGGTGGATTTTGAAATCCACATTAATAAGTTGGTGAAAATTATTTTAAAAGTGGTATTTCAAAGTTATATATGTATTTATTTAATAAAAGCTGTTATGTTTCTGATTGTTAAGAGATTGTATTATATATGCTGATAATTAGTCATAAAGTATTATTAGTGATTGATTTAGATATAACTATGGAAATGGAAATTATTAAGGCACATTTAAAAACATGTATAATTTTTATATCTCTATTCTTTTGGAATATCTATTTTTTAAAGTTTCAAGAGTCCTTAATCTCATAAACTACTTAACTTTTGGATTTAATCATTCCCTTAATTCATTTTCTTGTATCTTCAAAAATTTAGGGAAATAATTTTTTTTTATTTTAAAAATCCTATATTTTATAATATATTAATATTAAAAACATAATTTCCTTTTATTTACTCTTTTTGAAACACATATAAATCTCATTAATGCTCGTGGCATTTATATAGCCATTCTTAATTTCAATTAATAATAATTATGGTAATTTCTAAAAACTAAAAATGTGTAAATAACATAATGTGGTTTAATCACCAAAATATAATGAAAATATAATTCTTATTTATTGTATTTTTTTTTAAATTCTTATTAGATTCATTATTTTCATTTTTAGGAGTTAGTAATATTTAAATAACTGATTATGGTTAAGCCATACTTATAAGAACTATTTCATGGTCCTTCTTGACTTATGTGAAAAATATCTTCATGAAAGTTTTTAGTATTAGTTTATTATAAGTAACTATGGGTTTAAAAAGTTAAATTTTGTCTGGTTTTAATTTTTTTATTGAAACTTTTTGAAGACCAGACCATCTATTTATAAACTAATACCAAAAAGTCTAATTTTGCCAAAACTTGGATCAAATGAGTTCATGGAATTAAGTGCTGTTGAAACCCTTTAAAATTGTGTAATCATCAACATTATCGTACATTCGTCATATAATGTACACATATTATGTATGTATATTAAAGTATTACAAAATTTAATTACTCAGTAATCACATGAGAGACAATATTATCTTTAAGTCTGCTAAGAAATTATAAATAATCAATGTGTGCTTTTGGCAAGGCTCAGACATTAAACTTAATGCTGAAGTATTTAAATACTTAATACTATTATGGTAAATGCTATTGTAAAACATTATGGTATTTAAGAATGCATAAATTGTAGTATTTTACATAATTAAAACAAGTATCTTGAGTCAAAATTGCTATTTAATATGCCTAATTTAGAAATTAAAATGTTCCCATGTGAAGAATCTGACAATGTGATGTGTTTAGATGTTAGTTTGAGATTTAGTCTTTGTTAATGTACTGATTCCTGTTTTGCCTCATCATCCAGTTTCTCTACTGTTTTTTCCTTAGATAGTTTTATTTTGTATCCGTCTTGCACATTATAATTATTCTTCCAAAATAGGATGTATGAATTAAAATGACCAATGTGTAGTCTGAATGACTGTTAATAATGAGTGCTGTGCGTTAATGCTTACCCCTTTTGAATAGACTATTAGTTATGCCCTCCACTTTCAGATATTTTAAGGCATGTGATATGTGTACACAGGCAAGTTATTCTGACAGATCTGTAGTTTAGATTCTAATGCTGTGTACTCAGTATGCTATGTGTGTGTACACACACACACATATATACATCTATATTTAAATGAAATCTATCAAAAGATTGCAGATGGGAAGAGACCTAATGACTTATTCAAAAGTCTTATGCGTATATTTTTATTAGCCCAAATGTGAAAAAACAGTATTTTTGAGCTTCTTTTGATGACATTTTTAAGTATGAATGGAATAATAAAACTTGCAATGGTCATTACCTATGTGTTAAGTTGCAGGTAAAAATATTGCCATGCAGTCTCCTAGCTTGTTTCATTTGTATAGTTGTGCATTATTATAAACCAACTTTCTTATTTATACATCCCAGTCGCTATTCTTCTGTTAAGATCCTGCTCAGTCTCCTCAAGTTATTGAGCATCTCATTTGCCTTCCCAATATAACTTTAAATTTTGTGAGCATCCAAGTGGACTTTACTAAAAAGTCCTCTCTCTAGTTATTTTCTGGAGGTTTACCAAACTTTCATAATGGATAATTTATTTTATTTTTTTCTCATCAGAGCAAAGTTATTTATTTATTAAGTTCGTACTTTGCAAGTCCAAAGTGGCTTTTCATGTCTAATTTGCAATTTAAAGCTGTGAATTCTCTTTTCTTTATTTCTTTGTCTTAAACTATATATTTTGTTAAACACATTTTGTTACATTATTCTGTAACTTCTATCTTTTTAGAACCACATTTATAAAAAGATCTGAGATCTAAAATAAATTTTTAATTATTATCCACAGGATTTCTATTAACTTAATCATGCCCAAAAAAGCACAAGGAGAGTCATTATCGCCAGAATCCCAATGTAGATTTGTTATATCTCATTTATAGGATTGTAAAACTTTACAGGTTCAAATGATTCCTTACATTAAGATTTAAATCACTATCCACTTTCTCAAAAAAATTTTGGTAACAAGAAATTATAAATTCAAATTAAATTAAAATAACCAATACCAAGTATTTAGAAATTGGTACAAATGTATTCAAATGCCATCAATTTTTGAATTATTGTTTTTAGAATTTTACAAATATTACTTTTTAATCATCATTATTTTTACCTTTATCATTAAATTAATATTTATTAAATAACCATATGTTTTAATTGGTTAATGGCAAGCATGATTTTTTTTTCCCCTAGTTACAGTATAGTGGGTGCTATACTAATAGTAAAGACATTGCAAATACCTCTCAATGATAATTTGAGTTGAAATTAATGTAGCTTAAAACCCCTACCTGGTACTCCTTAACTTATCATGCAAGAGGAATTTTTAAAATATTTTGTATAGATGCTCAGAAATATTGTTACTGGAAATGAGTGAATATAAAATTAGTGCATGTCATTTTGAATAATATAGAAAATTTATTTATTTTTATGTTACTAGAGGAGACTGATTATTTAATTATAGACTGTTCAAATTAATATTACAATCATGGATTTGTTTATTATTTTAAATATATTTTCTTCCCATCTGAATATTTTAGGTTATCAACCACCTTGTGGTTCCCTAAGAGGATATTATATGTGTAGCATTGCTTTTCATCCATTATACATATATATGTATGTATCCATGTATATATGTATAAATATATATTTTTTAAATTAAGCACATTACTTTTCATAATTTTTGAAAAGATTGTTATGTTTTAATCTCTCTATTTTTAATTTATTAAAATGTTATGAATTCACATTCCACTGTTTGTTTTAAGTTAAAATTATTTAATTATTTCTGTGGTTGATATTTTCTTTCTAGATGTATTTGATAAATGTTAAAATCAGACTTAAAAACACAGAAACTGTTGTTCACCTCTCTTATTTGAAAGTTATGTTTTTGGACACTATTATAATTGGATTTATTTTGTGTAATAAAAATAAATTATTACACATAATTATCTATGAGTTTCATCTTTATCATCATTTCATTTTTACTATACTTACTCTCATTGTAGCATTGCTCTATGACTTCCTTCTCTTTAGAGGTATACTTATTAATATAAAATAAAATCTTTATTTATTATATTCTGCTAATAAAACATCTTTTAATACGATGGCTTAGTACAATATACATATATATTGGAGATGGTTGTAAGGATTTGAGTCTGATGACAGGGATTTGGCATATGGATTAGGGTGAAAGGAAGCTTGCTTTGGAAGAGTGTAAAGCAGGTCTTGATGGAGTGTAAAGGTCTTGGATGAAAGGAATATTAAATTAATGGTTAAAAGTAGAGTTGGATACATAATATGGAGCATTTGCTATTATTCTTAGGGCTTTAGATTGAAAGGGTTGTATTCATTATGTATTGAAAGGGCCACCCCAGAGTTCAGCAACACCATATGTCTAAATCAGGCATAGTAATGCCATGTACAGAGTTAGTTTATTCTCCGTTGTGAATCTGTGAATGCCTGTTTACAAGTCTGTATAAGAGTCCTTAGCATCTGTTCTTGTTACTTAAATGCAATATATTGGCCTAAATTAAGTTGAGAGTCAAGATTGAACCCAAAGTAATGGTTGAATCAGGTGTAGGGATGTTATTGTGACATTATTAGGAGAATCTTTTCTTAACTGAAAATTTACCTGTACGAATTTTGACTCATATATTTTAATTCTCCAATTCCTGCACAACTGCGGAATAGCATTAAGGTGGTTTTGATAAATCTTGGAAGCGGAAAAAAAAGGACAGCTTTTCATCAGGAAAGAGGGCCAGGAGGGTATTAGGATTAGTGGGGATATCCACAGTGTATAGGATGAAAAAGATGGGTCCGAGCACTCTGCCCTATGGAACGCCCGTTTTCAGATGTGGAATAGTAGGAGTAATCAGATCCTTGCCGGACTATATAGAAACGATTGCAAAGGTAAGATTTAAGGATTAAATATATGCTAATTGGGAATATGTGCTTGAGCTTACATGATAAACCATTATGCCATACTTGATTAAAAGCTTGAGCTACATTTAAAAATACACCACGACAGTATTATTTTTTCTCAAGTGAAGAGGAAATTAAATCAACAAGGCGAAACACTGGTTACACAGTAGAATGCTGAGATCTGAAGCCAAACTGATGGTTTGGTACAATATTTAAGAAATTTATGATAGACATCATTCATTTTAAAAGAGTTTTCTTAAAAATCTTGGATAGTAAGGGAAGGAGGCTGGTTGGTGGTAGGATGATTCATTATTAACAGGTTTGGGAAACAGGGTAATTTCAAAAAATTTCCTGAAGAGTGGAAAGTTGGAAGGATACAATTATAGAGGTAGGTCAGAAAAACAATTGCCAAGTGCTTTGAGTTTGAGGCAGATGGTTAATAATATACTTGACCTCTGATGGGGTTACTACCTTAATTGGTAAGGACATTGGTAATTGTCCAGTGACTCCTCAACCTCCGTGCTATTGAACAAATTATCAGGATCTGGATGAGGAGTGAATGTTTCTTGAGGTACTGAGCAAACATTTGGGTCTTTTCTTAGTCGGAAGAGGCCCAGGAACCATCTCCTCGATGCAAGGGGGCGGAAGGCACATGATTCAAAATTCTGAGAGTGGCAGTCCAAAGGGATTTGTCTGCTGCTGTGAGGCTTGACAAGTAAGTATTATTATGTAAAACTCTTAGTTTTTGCTTTACGAGACGGGATAGTTGGTTAAACTTCCTACAATCTGAGGTATACCTGTGCTTTTTAAATATGGCTCTCGCTAGATACTTAGCCTGTACGAGATTTTTTAATTAAATCAGGAAGGGGCTTCTATGAATTTGCAAAGAATCGTGTAAAAGAGGGTTTCAAGTTAGCCTTCCAAAAATATTGCTGAATTTGGACTAAACTAAGACTTGCAATTAATTCTTATTATTACCAATTCTATATAATTCGTAATAGAAAATACCTTTCTCATTTTCTGCGCTTAAGTACTGCAGGTGTATTGGAGTTTATTAACTGTATGCTCTAGTTTTAGTTTTTAATATAAAATGAAATATTTTAATCAAGCTGAAAAATCAAAATTTGATATTCTAAATTTCAAAACATGTAGAATCTAAAAGTTGAATAAAAAAAAGTCTGTTAGCTATGCCATTCATGAATTTCCTCGTAATCTGCTAAACCAATGGTGGCATTAGTTTAGGATCTGCTCATTTCGATAATGTGCTAAATTTCATAGGAGCTTGATCTATCAATCCAAAGGGGATTAAATTAATGGATGAAAGTTTATAATAGCTTAAATAGCCTAACAGTTAAAATTATTGACCTGGAGTTGTAGCTATGTTTCGAAATATTCTGGCTTGAGACGTCAGTGAGTTCACATCGGCTCCACGTTTTTGATTATTTCAATTGATATAAATTCACATTTTACTGTTTGTTTTTTTTTTCTAAAAGAAAGGTTAACTGTTTTTATGAAATATCCCTGTTACTTATTTCGTGACTGTAGTGTATTCTGTGAGATATACGGTGCTGAGAAAATACACTATGCTTATCAGGTCTGCTGAGCCCTCAGGTATTAGCTTATCTTCCGCTGCCTAACTATCTCCATAAGCCCTCTTCCCCCACCAACGCCCTACAGGTGACTTTATTTATATTTATATTAACTTGTCACATCTGTCATAATCATGCCGCAGTGCCCAATTTGCAAAAATACAATTGGTCGCGAGGACAAATTTTCTCTCGCATGTTTAGGGTGCAAGGCACTGGTATCATGGGCGATGCTGCAACTTAAAGGAATCAGACGCAGATAATTGGAAATTACTGAGGAAGAGCTGGTTTTGCACCATCTGTGAGAAAGCCAGGAAGGCTATACCTTCCCGCTAGTCCTGTGAAACAGGAGTACCTCGCTAACAAGTGACCCCCAAATAAACCATACTCGAGGCCCTCAAGCGCCTTGAAAGCAAAATTTCTGGAATAAAGTCTACTTTCGGTACATATAAGAGCAATATCGATGAGATAAAACTTTGGAAGCTTGAGTGTCGAGTATTACTGACCACTTAAGTCACCTAATAAAAATCGAGGAACGCATAGAGGCCCAGAGTGAGCACTTTTTAAGGCTGAATGAGGAAAATGAAGCTTTGAGGAACAGGATAACAGAGTTGGAGGTGGGGATGAATAGAACGGAGCAAGAGCTGAAATGTAGATCCCTGGAAGTGCGAAGGATACCTGTGCGTCCTGTGGTGAGTTGCCCGAGGCCCTGAGATGAGTTTGGGGGCTGCCCTCGGTCTGAAGCTAGCGCCAGAGGACTTTGACAAGGTGGTGAGAAACAGGCCAAGACACGACGACCCTCGACCTCCTGTTATCATTGCCAAGTTTGTTCGCCAGTCAGTGAGAGACGAATTTGTAAGGCTGGGAAAGGTCAAGCGGGATTTCTCGACGAGGCACATACGTTGGGAAGAAAATGACAGCCACGCTATTTACGTAAGCGAGGTAATGAGTAGCATGAACAAGCGTCTCTACTACCTAGCCAGGCAAAAGAGAGCGGCAGGAAAATTGAAGTATGTCTGGTTTGGAGGAGGAAGAGTTCGCTGTCGAGGAGATGATGGCTGTCCAGTCGTTGTAGTCAACGTCCCTGAGGATCTGGACATCTTCGGATGACGCCATGGACTTTGTGACCTTCGCTCTCCCACAGGCTGGCCCGGACAGACCTTTCCACCATTGTGCACGCTCTCTTTGCTATATAAATTATTTTTCTTTAAATTTGTATTATTATTATTTGTACTGTATTATGTAAAATTTTTCTTTAACTCACTTTCAAATTTCAGAGGTTTTCATTTTTTAGTATATTTTCTTTCTTTTTCTCTTTTTACAACAATTCCATATTATACTCTATGGGTATGCTCAGAACTATTATAGCGCTTTGACTTTTACCCTATCGTATTCCCTTACATGACTAGTGTCCTAAGAACGTGTCATGTTAACGCCCAGTCCTTTCCTGCACACTTTGATGAGTTCCAGGAATACTTCACTGATAATTTTTACCACATAATAGCTGTATCAGAAACCTGGCTAAAACCCGATATCCCTTCCTCAGTAATAAGCCTTCCTAACTACTCGTTCCTGCGTCGTGATCGAGATGATCGCGGGGTCGTAGGCCCTTTATGTTCATGATTTTATGCGAGCCCGGATCCTTGAATGCTCCCCCGCCTCAATTAATCCCCATATTGAATTTCTTTTTACAGATATTTGTATTGATTCTCTACATATCCTGTACGTGGTGGTTTATCGCCCTCCCCAAACCCCGTTAGACCTCTCCTTTGAGACCTCATTGCAAAATACTGTTTCCTTCTTCTCGAACATCATTATTTGTGGCGATTTTAATTCCAATTTCCTTTCAAGCTCCTCAGACAAGATATATTTCGAAAATTTGTTTTTTTCCCTTAACTTATTCACTGTTCCTTTTTTCTTTACACATCACTCGTAATTTTTCAACACTTGGCTGGACATTTTTGTGATTGATTCCTCTGAAAATCTCATTTCTTCATCCCAACACCCTTTAAGCTTCCTATCCAATCATGATATGATTCAGCTGTCCTATAACTTAACTATCTCAATATTCACTCGGAAATATGTATCCTTTCGAAAAACTGAGCATCTTACATTTGAGACTATTCAGGACGACCTGGAAGCAGTTGATTGGGATCCAGTGTTTTCAGGGGCTTCCATTGATACCATGGTCGATTTCCTCACGAAAAATCTTCTCACCATTCTCAATAAGCATGCTCCTATTAAAACCGCTTTCATACGTCGCCCATCCGCTCCGTGGTTGAGTGAAGAGATTCGCGAGCTAAGAAGGCGTCGAGAGGCTGCCAGAAGGTGTGCTCGACGCACGAGGAACTCAGATGACTTTATGTGCCAGAAGCTCCGTAATCAGGCTCAATCAGCAATAAGGAAGGCAAAGAGTACTTATTTTCACGCTTTGTCCTCTGCTCCGGATTCTAAATCTAAATGGGACTTGCTTCGTCGACTTTCTTTCTGTAAGTCTACCGGATCAACTGTTCACCCTGCAACCCCAGACGAATTCAATGCTCATTTTTCTTCAGCCTCTTCCTTGCCTTTGCCATATCAATTACCCATACCTATTGGCCCATCCTTCAGTGACGAAAACTTTTATTTTTCTTATATTACCCCCTCCGACATATTAGAAACCATTATGAAAATCCAAACGAAGGCTGTTGGACACGATGGTCTCCCAATACATTTTATAAATCGATCCTTTTCAGTCTGGCTTCCGACCAGGATTTTCCACTCAATCCGCTCTAATAAAGATCACTACTGATATTTAGCGTGCAATGGAAGAGCAAAAAGTCACAATTCTCATCTTATTGGACTTCTTAAAGCTTTTGGTACAGTCGATCACTCCGTACTCCTATCCAAACTTGAAAAGCTATCCTTCTCCAACAGTACGCTCCTTTGGTTTCATTCTTGTCCCAACGCTCTCAAGTTGTTTCCACTCCAGAATAACCTATTTCATCTTCTCTTCCTACTCCTGCTGGAGTCCCTAAGGGATCTAATCTGTCCTCTACCCGTTTCTGTTCCTTCATTAATGACCTCCCAGCCGCTATCCAGTATTGTTCTTAACATCTTTATGCCGACGATTTCCAACTTTACCATTCCTTTCCCTCTTCGGAACTGAGTGCGGCTGTGAATTTGATCCAAAGCGAGCTCGACAAAATCAATAGCTGGGCTGTTCAAAACAGATTATGTTTGAATGCGGCAAAGTCAAAGGCCATTGTATTAGGTTCCGTTCCCAAATTAAGCTCCCTTCCTACCCTACCTAATTTTACCATTAATAATACTCCTATTTTCTTCTCTTCCTCAGTTAGAAACCTCGGTGTAACCTTTGACTAGAACCTCTCCTGGAAGCTTCACATTTTCCGACAATTCCGACGCTCAACTATTTTCCTATCCAGATCCACATGCCAACTCCTTGTTTCTTCACTTGTTCTCCCCCACTTTGATTCTTGTTGTGTGGTCTTGGGTGGGCTTGATGATAGACTAAAGCGTCTCTTAAATAGATTGCTAGTGAAAACCCTATATGATTTTGTTCCCTTTTATCCTAATATAATTATCTCTGGCGATTTTAATTCCAACTTTCTTTCCCTTTCTCACAACAAGTTGTATCTTGAGAATCTTTTCGACTCCCTTAACCTTTTCATTGTTCCCTTTGAACACAACCACCACACACGAACTGTTGACACCTGGCTGGACTTATATATAATAGACTCACAAAATAATATTTAATCTTTTTCACAACATCCTATCTCATTTCTTTCTCAGCATGATTTAATCCTCATATCCTATAACATGTATAATCCTACCTTTCAACCAAGATCAGTGTCCTTCCATTAGTTTGACAACCTTACCTTTGAGAATCTTGAAGCAGACCTTGATTGCCTCGAGTGGAGCCCAATTTTTTCCTCTCCTTCGATCGATCAAAAGGTAGAAAACTTAACAAATTATCTTGTTTCCATCCTCAATACCTCCTTTTAAAACGTATCGATTTCTCCGCCCCCCCCTCCCCTTACGCCCTGGTTGAGCGATGAAGTGCGAGATCTCAGGAGAAGGCGGAAGGCTGCCCGGAGGCGGGCTAGACGTACTGGTCATCCTGAGGATTATGCGGCCTACAGGCGTCTTCGGAACCGGACTCAAGCCGCTCTTCGAAAGGCTCGCTCGCTCTACTTCCACGAGGCGTTTTCCTCTGCTCCCGACCCTAAGTCCAAGTGGAACATTCTAAGAAGCCTTTCCTTGTGCAAACCCTCTCTCAATATTCCTCATTTTCCTGAGTCTCCCGATGACTTTAACTCTTATTTTACTTCCTCCTCGCAGTCTCAGAGTTTCTATTTCCTTACCAAGCCGCTCTGATTTTAACCCAATCAATTTCTTTTTCTCCGACATTACTCTTGAAGATCTTTTATCAGTGATATCAAAAATAAAAACAAATGCAGTTGGTTGTGATTGCATTCCTTTAAAAATCCTCAAAGCCACCCTTCCCAGTATCCTTTCTGTCCTTCTGCACATATACAATTTTCCCCTCCAGAACTCAGTCTTTCCTAATTCCTGAAAACAAAATATAGTTAAACCTTTAAAAAAAATTCCCAATCCCTCTTCCTTCAATGATTTCCGTCCCATATCTATTCTCCCTATTCTTGCAAAACCCTTAGAAAAGTTGGTACAAAAACAAATGTCCTCTTTCTTGGAAAATGCAAAGTTCCTAGATTCCTTCCAATCTGGTTTTTGTCTTGGCTTCTCTACCCAGACTGCTCTCCTAAAAATAACCTCAGACATCAAAGCTGCAATTGACCAAAGAAAAATCTTAATCCTTCTTCTCCTTGATTTCTCAAAATCCTTTGATACGATTGATCACTCCCGTCTGCTTTCTAAACTTAAACACCTTTCCTTCTCCAACAATTCCCTTCTTTGGTTTGATTCATTCCTGTCAGGCCCATCTCAAGTAAGGTCTATCCCCGAAGCACCTATATCTTCCCTCTTCCTATTACATCTGGGGTCCCGCAGAGCTCTAGCATATTTGCCACCCTGTTCTCTGCCTATATTAATGACCTCAACCTTCCATTAGACACTGTTCCTATCACATTTATGCAGGTGACACCCAAATTTACCTGTCCTTTCCTCCAGAAGATTTACAAACCGCCATCCAAAAATCCAAGAAGACCTAAATTCAATATGTTCATGGGCTTTGACAAACAAGCTTTCTCTGAATGAAAAAAATCTCAGGCTATTGTTTTTGGGTCTAGATGCTTGCATACATCACTCCTCACTATTCCTTCCCTCACAATTAATTCGCGCCCAATTTCCTTTCATTCCTCAGTCAAATTCCTTGGCATTATCCTAGGCCTTCATGGCTTTCATGGAAACCTCTTATTTCACAGATTTCCCGTTGCTGTTTCTCCCCTCTCCAACTATTTCGCCGCTCTAGTCATCTCCTGCCACGTAAAACCCGTAGTCTCCTTGTGTCCTCACTCATATTGGTTCAGGATCTGCTAAACTGCATCCTGTTTAATTTGTATTTTTATCATGATTAACTGTTATTCTATTAGTTTTGATTTTCATTGTCTTTTCTTGTGTAGCACTCATTTTCTTTTTGTGCCTATATTTTTTATTGTATTTTTTAGTCGTTTTTTTATTATTACTTATTTGTTTATTTCTATAATTTTAATATTATCATAGTTATGTTCAAAATATTTTATATTATTAGCCTATTCTTTATTTATACTTTTTATTTTTATTGTTGTAACTAGGTCAGAATCAGCTATACTGTCAGCTGTGACCTTCTTGTTATTCAAGGGGACTTATGTCCCAGAATAAAATTTATTTTTCTTTTATAAATATTAATTTAATTTGTGGTTTGTAATCCCACGTAAATTTAAATCAATTAATGCAAGAGAATAGAATGAAAAATCTAACTGTCCCAGCCAGGGCTTGAACCTGGATCTCCTGCTAACCGGGCAAGCGCGCTCTCTCTCTCTTTTTTTTTTTTTCTTTTTTTTTTTTTAAGAGGTAGGGGAATGCGTTACGCAGAACCGCTGCTTAGCAATGTTGGTCAAAGAGCGGGAACAGTGGGACTCCTGCGAACAGATTACTCACTAAACCCCTTTCCTCTGGGCTGGCAAGAGAAGGCCATTGCCTATTCGGATTCAGGTTTTCAATTCTCTAATGATTTTAATGTTATTAATGATAAAGGAAGGTTAAAAAACCTCCCTTTATGTTTTTCCAGTCCTTGACAAAGCTGGTCAAGGCCTGGAAGGAGATCTCATTGTCAACAAAATCTTTAGGAGTAGGGCTATAGTTCTTCATGGTCCAAAAGGCTTTTAGGCGCGCTCCATCGTATTCCGGGCATTCCAGAAAGACGTGGGCCTGTTGCGCCGCAGCTGCACGCGGGGGAATCTCGTCTTTTGAAGGAATGCAATTCGCTGGCAAAGTTTCCGTGGCCACTCAGAATTTGCGTCGACCAGTGGTGGAGCTCGACGAATGGCTTCGACATTCGCACGGGAAGAAGAGTTTGGTAACTGCCCCCTTTCCCGTGCACCTCCAGCGCGCCTGCCACTCGCTCAGGACTTCGGACTCAATAAGCTTTACAATCTCTTGTTCAAATCCCGACCATCGTGTTCGCACCGGAAACACTCGACAACCTGAGCCAGCTAGGTGGGAGCCTCCGGGGTGGTCTCTCACCTGAGCTCATAATCCGCTTGGCCACCAAGGAATCAATTAATATGTCCCAAGATGGCGCACCAGCAAGCACCTGCAAAGCCTCCGTGGACACTGTCCGGTAGGCCTTGGTAACCCTATCTCCCCATGCTGCTCCTGCGTATAACGACGATGCAAGCCTTGTAAATCATGGCATTGTGCCGAAAGGCGAGTCCCCATGTATCGGACGAGAGCCTCGCGAGCATTGATACCAAACGAATCATCCTATCGCTCAACCTCGTAATGTGGGGGCCTATATCCAAGGTTAGTGAAAAGGATATGCCCAGGTAAATGATCTCCTCTAGGAATTCGATAAGGCGATCATTCAGGAGTACTCGGGGGCAAGCGCGTTATCCAATTAAGCTACCGGGAGAGCCAGATAACTTATTAAATTCCCAGCACTAGTGTCGAGAGTCTAACCTATGAGAAAGACGAATACGAGCCCTAGCTTTAAATTTAGTTGTAAATTTACGTGGGATTAAAAACCACAAATAAAATTAATATTTGTAAATGAAAATAAAATGTAAATTACGAGAGTCGATAAATAGCTCGACAATGTCAGCTCCTTCGAGCATAAGACGATGTATTCCTCTGTCTCTAGGATCCCTAGGAAACTGCTTCTTGGGCAGATATGAGGTATGTATACATGGGAATTTAAATAAAATGAAATAAAATTAATAGAGTAGTGCTTAAGGTTAAAATTTAGTATTTAAATAAATAATTTTTTCCTTCTCTTCGGTTAAAAGAAAATCTTCCTTCATTTAAGAGTAATGGACTCAATTTTATTTATATTTTCATGTTTTAAATATGTCACTTGATTCGCCTTGTTTCTTATTTATGTTCTCTTTTATAGGGAATTCCGAAAGCTGGTCCTTATAAAAGAATTTTTGAAAACCCTCTAAATAAAAGCTTGTCCTGAGTTATGGATGTTAAGAAATAGATGTCAACCTGTAGATAACCCTAAATGGTTGAAAGGGAGGCTAAAAAAAAAAGTTTCTTATAATAATATAGGAAATAATTTAGAAATTACTAAGAGGAATTCAGCAATTTAGGGGTTTACCAGAACCCCATTTTTTAAAAGTTGCAATGGGGAGTTTTTGACCGTAGAGATTATTAGTAGAAGTTTTTTTATTGGGGTTCGCTCAAGGTTGATCCCATAAATACAATTTAAAAACGTGCATTTTTGAATTATCTGTCGAAGTTTCGTCTTACATTGTAAGCCATCTTCAGGGACATCATGTAAGCGTGAGGGGACGTCGAGCCACTTGGATCACATGTTCAACCAATAAAAATAAAAAAATCTTGCATTTTTTAAATTTTGCGATCTAGAAGCCGCATTAGGTATTGTCCTTCGTGGGTTTAGGCATATTGCTTTTAAATTTAAAAGCTGATTCCATTATAGACTGAAACGCCAAGTGCGAGTACAGAAAGTTTCTTCCGATGAAGCGGGCGTAGTATTTAGTTTTGAATAATGGAACTTGACACGATTTATAACTTGATAAAATATATAAATGCTANTGGATACACACACACACACACACACATATATATATATATATATATATATATATATATAAGTGGTTGATCTCATGACATGTAAAGTCAAATACAAATATCATCAACTACAATACCGAGGAATTCACTTCACATGTCACAATGTGACAGACTTTATTTGAATATTAATTAATTTCAGTGAATTAAAACAAATATAAAAAATAGTTATGATAGAAGTATTAAAAAATAGGATGACAAGATTATTTAGATTTTAAGAGGCTTTCCGTATTAAAAAGACATTAATTTGTATAAATATCATTTAATTATTTTTAGTAATTAATAATACCTATCTTAAGTTACTTTATTAAATTCTTATGTTACATTATAATTTGATGCCATACAGAATTACATAATAAATAGTCTTATTTTTATAATAAAAGTAGAAATAAGACCTTCAAGGCGGCAATTTTTTTTAGTCAGGGGCGTATCGCTTTAGCCAATAGTTATTGAAATGTTATTTCAACTTAGAAGGGCAGTATATACAAAACCATGTCTCCACAAAGATATTACAAGCTGTCTGAGGGAGTTCGGATTGGATGCTCCTCGGTGGGGACGGAAATAGCCGAGGGGTGCCGAATGACGAGGCGACCCTACTAATGCTCTCTGACACTGACCTGTGGCTAGCTTGATCCAGGCTGACAACGGCCATTTCTCCCTCCTTCTATTTCCGCCCTTTGGGGAGATCGTTAGGGAGCTCTTTCTAAATTGGACTGGGGAATAGCCCCCCCCCCTCAATGGATAGGAACCTATAACCTTAAGAACCTATTTTTAAACATAAACGGATGAAGTTTGTTTTTGTACCTCCTTTACTGGATGTAAATATACCTATTTTCTCGAGAACCATAATAATCTTTTATTCTTTTTTCTTTATATATATATATATATATATATATATATATATATTCAATTATTTTAGGCCAAGTGGTTAGAAATAGGTAAGAGTGGAAGCTGTTCTCCTCAACTTCGTTTTAACATTTCTTACTGAAATCAAATAAGACAAACAACAAATAATTTTTTTTAAAGCAGATATCTCGAAAGCAAGTATTGACATCATATCATGACTTTAAAATAAATCTTTAATTATACACCGTGGATAGGAGTTCGGTTTCTATTGTTTTTGTGCATGCAAAACGCTAAAAAGGGCTGTTCACATTTTGAACACATTCACACGATTTAACTTTATATATATA
>KZ807570.1:128002-154245 GCA_000696205.2 Oncopeltus fasciatus
ATATATATATATATATCGACCTGGGCAAAAGTTTGTAGGTTATTGAGGATTTTGGTCAAATAATTTAGTCTAGGCCAATATTTTGAGAATATTTCCTTTTTATAAAGGCTGAAAATACACACAAACAATTTTGATATGATCACTATTTGTAAAAGAAATAAAGCAATATGTAACATATACTATTGGTCATATGTAAGTAATTAAACATTCATATTTTTATTATTTTGAAATTTAAGTTCACTTACCGAGACTAATAAGTTTGTAGTTATAGCTGTCTTGCATAACTGCGCATATAACCTAACTAATGTAACCTACCCTCTATATCAACAAATACAGATATATTCATATTTTATAAACGAATGATAATACATAAATAAATCCATTTATTAAAATGTAAACAACTAATAAAATATTTAATGTCATAAATTAACATTTGAAGTGGTAACTTAATGTACAATATTGTACATAATATAAAATATAAATTTAATTTTCTATATGAATGAAGATATTAGAAATAGGATTAACTATATTAAAAAAAAAAAATCTTTATTTATTACATTCTGTTACTTAACATCTTATAATTAACTATATTAAGTGTTATTTATAATGAATAAAAAAATATCCTTAGTTTATCTATATGCAATAAAGAAACAGATTTAAAGGAACTATGAATATTTCTGAATTTGTTAAAAGTACTATAATAATGACAATGACCACATTGATATAGAGGGTAGGTTACACTAGTTATATATTGATGGACTTAGCTCTAACTACAAACTTATTAGTCTTAAGTTAACTGTGAACTGTTTTAGCAAGTTAAATAAAATTTCAACACAACTACAATAAAAAAATGTTTAATTACTTATATGTGGCAATTAGTAAATGTTGCATGTTATTGATTTTTTTAAAATAATAATGATATCAAAATTGGGAAAATTTTGTGAAAAAATGTGAAAAGAACTAAAAACTGGCCTGTGGAATGACTGACACAAAGACACTCCCCCCCTACCCAAATATATATGAGTGTGTGTGGGTGTGTTGTTACTATCATTTTTGGTGTTTCTTAGGTGGAGAAAATATCTGTCTTGTAAATAACATCAATTCCTTCATTACATTCAGTAGTTCATAATATTATATAGAAAGAAATAATTGCGACCTCTTTGGACACCGAATGATAAAATTGTATTCCTTCCCCTTGGTATTCCACAAAGAGTCTTTAGTCAATTCGCCGAGACAATATTTCTATTATAATGGAGCATACATATAATTTGTTTCAGTTACAAGGAAATTTGCACTTTAGTTTTAATGCCACTAGTAGAAACGGCTACATTGTGTAGTTAGTTATTATAGTGTGGTATTGACTTTGCATGGCATTTTTAGAATCTTTATTAATTGTTTTTCCCTAATTTATTTGTTCATGAAGAGTTTTTTTTTATGAAAGCATTGTTTTATTTATTATTACAATTGAAGCATCCGCAATTATTTTAACAGATGTTATTTTAATTTGCCAAATTTTTAGTTTTATAATAAATGTCATTATTTTAATAATGTTTATATTTATTGAGTGAACTTTATTCCTTTTCCTCCAAAGAGGTCAAATAATATTTATTAGATTTTTTTTTTTTTTTTTTTGAGGTTCGGTCATGGTAGATCCAAATGCAGATAATTTAAAAAATACACTCTTTTATTAAAACTTATATATTTTTGGATCTATCTAGACCGAACCCCAACAAAAAAACATCTAATAATAATATACAATGGATGCAAGGGAATAGAATAAAAAAATCTTATTTTTTCGTAAAATAAAATGCTTTTTATTCTTCTTCCTTGCATCTATTGTATAAAATTAGCGTGGGACTAAATACCACAACTAATTTCAGTATCTAATAATAATATCTACGGTCAAAAAAAACTCTCCATTAGTAGAATAATATTGTGAAACCGATCATACTCAAGCTTGCTTTATATTTTCTTTTCATTATCCATTCCAGTTTGTAAGATGAAGTTGTCATTTACTCTTATCCAAGTCAATCTTTAACGGAACTAATAGAAAGCTGAAATCTACTCAGTTTACTTCTGCTTTGTCCTCATTAGTTCGGAGGAATACCGCCTTAACGGATGGCATTCGGATACCATAATCAGGGGAGGAATATCCTGGAAGCGGTGATATATAGCAAAACCTACAGGATCTTTTTCTCAGGGGAGCCGAAGCTGGAAGGAATGTCCCCCGGCCAGAGGGTGGAGGGCGATACTTTGAGATACTGCCGGATCGCGCTGGTGACCGGTTCCAGGTTTTGTATTATTTCTGTCTGCCCCTGGCGACTGGCCGGACAATGGGGTCCCGGGTGGGGGAGAGCGTGCTAGCTCGGAACGCCTCTTCTTCCAGTGGGTGGAGCCTGAAGAAGAGTGCAGATATTCGGGGCTCGCAAACCTCTGACATCTTCGTTAAGATGAGTGACGGCTGGGGAGAAGAAAACCTCTTTCAAAAAGAAGTTTTGACATCTTTATAAAAATGCACCCACACATTTATTTGTTTAGTTGACACCTGTTCGGCCGTATCTGCGCCTTTCTTATCCTTGCAGGCAGCTTGCCTTGATACTGATGAACAGAATGCAACTCATCTTTCCCTTACTCATTTTATTTGCATGTGGCCTGTAACTCTGAGTGATAATGTGGTTATATGTGTATGAGACCTCGTGCCTCACAAAGTTAGAGTTAACTTTTCTATTCTTTCTATGATTGATTTCTACTTTTTTTTTTTTACCTCACACGCAATATCTACAGACCATCCTTAGGAAAGGGGGTCTATTTAAAGGGACATACCCTGTACTAACACCCAGTACACTATACAGGCTTTTATTTCTCGTCAAACTTGAACCCTCAGAAGAAGGATTGTGATCCCTTTGTCTTAACCCGTGCTACTGGATTTTCATTCAGACAACTACAATTACCTTTTAGCTTTAGTGAATTAACCACTGCTTTTCTTAGAGTTAGAAGAGAGAAAAACCAATAGAAGAGTCAATCTTGTAATACATCAGTAAACTGACAATAAGCCCAAATTAATAATATAAAGCATTAAGTATATTGGAAGAGCATTCAAGTGTTTTGGTAATTATTATCGAATCATGTACTAAAATGTTCCAGCAATTATAAAAACTATGCTTTAAATTAATTCTCCAGAGTAACATTTATTGCTATTTTGCAATAAAGAAAAATCAACTTCATTATTTTTGTTTTTATTTTTATTAAATTTTATTTGGATCATTTCAAATAAAACCACTTCAAAACATCCTTAAACAAAAATTTGACCTATGGTTTAAGAAGGATATTACTAAGTAAATTCAACTGAAACAAAATGACAAGGACTACATATTGTCAAGCATATGTATGTGTTTATATGTATATATATATATGTAATGAAATTGGTAAGCCAATCATTATATTATGAATGCATTATTGATAATTTATTGTAATGTTACTATTATCTCTTCTAAATCTATTGCGATTATTTTAACTACAAATATTTTATTAAAAATTAAATTTCAATTGTTAAGTCAGTTTTTTTTTTAAATTCAAATCCCAGTGGGCTTTCAGTCTTATCTACAATTGATTGTAGTTAAATCATCATACAAATTTCGAACACTCATTTAAATTTTTCAATTCATGAGGTGTTGTCTGTTTTAAATTAAAATAAAATACTGCTAAACGATCATAATGTGAATCTCTTTATAATAAGGAAATATATATATATATATATGATGTGTGAGTTATCGACGAGGTTATCAGACAGAATTTTTAGGTTGGTGAGGATTTCGGTCAAATAATTTTGTACAATTATTTAGTCTAAATAATAAATCCTTCTTATATATATGTGTCCTCAATTATCTACAAATTCTGTCTGTCAGTCTCTCTCTCTCTCTCTCTCTCTCTCTCTCTCTCTCTCTCTCTCTCTCTCTCTCNCTCTCTCACTCACTCTCTCTCACTCTCTCTCTCACTCCCTCCTCCTCTCCCTCTCACCCTCTTCCTCTCTCTCACTTCCTCCTCACTCTCATTCGCTCTCTCTCTCTCCCCCTTTCTCACTCTTTCTCTCTCTCTCTCACGCATAATTTTATATATGATGAATATATATATATATATATTTTTGTAATTACCTGTTTGTTTTAATTATATTTTCTCTGCATATTTGCGTCAACACTATGTTCCTCATCTATCCGATGCTAAAGGAAGTTTGTTTTCATGCTTTGGGGAAGGCGCAAGAGGTTAGAAATATGACCCCACAAGACAACACGGAACGCTCGCCGCCCTCGGCCTGTTCGTCCCTCTGTCAGGGTTGTAATGCCTGTCGACACGAGTATTTGTTGACGGGGAGATGTCAGTGTATAATCTGTTTGGTAAGGGTAGGGGGAAGCTGGGGGGCCGGCCTACAGGGGGAGTCTCTTCAGCGACGGGGAGTACCAGCATGTCTAAACCATCAAGTATATCAAGTAAGATTTAAGAGCATTTTTAGTACAAATCATTTTTAGTGTTTAGTGATTATGATTTGTTGCCTTATTCTTTATTCTCTTGTATATTTAGTTTGTTGTCATACAAACATTTTGTATCTGTATGTTTGTTGTATTGTATATTTATATCTATATACATAATTTGAAAAATGATTTGAGTTTGCTGGAGAAGTTCTTTATGATTCTTATCGAAAAAAAAAACGCTGCCAAGCTTTTCAAAGTGTAATTAAAACTCAGCTAATGGAAAATGAACTTAACCACATAAAATATATTTTAAAACTAAATTTTAAAAATGACATTGCCCTTATCTGATTACAATGTAGGTTATAATATGTATTTGTGATAAGTGTGTGTTGTTTGGTGTTTGTGGTTTATGTTGTTTATTGTTACGTTATGTAAGTGATATTATGTATAATGTTTAATTTGATATTGTATTAAAATGTGTTTAAAATGCGTATCAATATAATGCTTTACTTTGTTAGTTTTACACTTTTAATGGAATAGTTATGTAGTACTGATATTGATGTATAATATTACGTGTTACATATGACTTATCTAAATTATGATGTTTATTCAGATTTCGGGAAATAAATATTAAGTGCATACACACACACACCTCACTGCTGTTACATAACATCTCAAGGAAAGAAATATGCAAATTTGTATATTGCTCTGCAAGAAGAAAGTCGTTTTATTCAATTTGTGGAGTAACAGCTGTTTATACTCCTCAAATGAATGGTTATTTATGTAAAATACCAGCTTAACTGGATTTATTTTTCTGTTGTTTTTTTTTGGTTTTTTTTATTTAAAGGAATTATAAAATCAATTTAAAAATGGTTCATGTTAAATTTGTGCAATTTTAGAAGAATTATAACTGGATCAGTTATGTTGTAGATATTACTGTGTTGCCTGCACCCTAACTTATTTAGTTAATATATTATACATTATACTATAATACAGCATTTCGTTAAGGACTATATATAAACGAATAGTGTCTCTTGTACTTTAACTTTCCGTGGCATGGAATCCTCCACTCTTATCGAAGATATCTTTCACGATTATATAAATCTGTGTTTTATTACACTAAACTAAATACTGCGCCAGCTAAAAGCGAAAATACTTCTAATACTCGCACATGAAATTTCAGGAAACATCCACTCCTATTCAGCCAATTTTATTCAATAACAATCTCAGCTTTTACATTAAAAGAATATATGAAAAATGCAATTTAGAGAACGAATAATTTATACTTATAAATCGTAAAGTTAAAATTTACGATAACCTACCGTTCATAATTGGTAAATTTCGCTGTAATACTATAAAAAAGTGGGTACATTTTAATACTAACCCACTAAATTGAAAATGATTTTTTGTACTCGCATTAGACATTTCACTTTTACTCTTCCGATTTCACTCAGATACAAAATTATTCTTTTAAATTATATTTAGAAGCGATATGCCTAATTTTATTAAGAAAAAATAAGTTGGGAATATGTTCTTTTTCCCTAGAATTAAAGCATATGTTTAATATTTGTTTTTGGACGATACTAATTCTTCAGATGAGCTTTGATAAGGATATAATGAAGATCATTAATTTCTAATTACAGTTCTTTCTCTAAAAATAAAAAGAAACATAAAGGCAACTTTAATAATAATGATTATTGCCGTAATTAGGTCTATATTACAATAAAGAATAATTTCTAGTATCTTTATTTTAAAAATATAAAAGTAATACATGTCCATCTCCACAATGAATCCTTTATTGTACTTCAAGTATCTGTTGATATGACTGCAAAATTTTGAAATGTGAATTTAATAAAATTAAAATATAGATATAGCCTCAAAACTTTTGAGTGCAATACACAGATATATTATCAAAATTCCTAGGCGTCCAGCTTTCGGGAAAGATGCTTTTAAAGGGTTATATAAATATTCAATTCATAACCATAAGAGAAATATTTTTTTTTTTTAAGTTTTGTGCCATAAATCAGTGATAAGGGTAAGTAAGGATTTCACGGGAGGGATGCTAGGGTGGTTCCGGTGGGTTATCTATGACTCAAGCACATAACCTGTGGGAAAGGTAACACTCACTGTAGGGAACAGCTGTGGGGGTGATGGCTATTGTCCACCAGATATAGGGGAGTGTTGCAGAGGAATCTCTGTCAACACAATACTCTCAGATTTCATCAGTTCCTCTCATTAGGAATGGTCAGTAGGTACTTTTACGTTGGCACGTCTCTAAGTACTCATCGTCCATTGATGTACAGCTATTAGATAACAAATCTCATTTACCAATTACCTTTTTGTCGAAAATCTAAAACAAAAACTTCTACGGCTTACGAAGTGATTCTCCCCCCCTCTCACACTCTCTGCCACTCCCTCTCTCTTCTCCCCCCTCCCTTGTAGCATCAAGACATTGATTTCACAAAAAATAACCATCTAGAATCAAGAAGAGATTGAAAAATATGAACTACCTAAAAATCAGATTTGTACTTGTATGTGATTTGTCTAAAATAGGGAGAATTTTAAGTCTTTTAATTTTTTCGTGCTTTTTTGTGTGCTTTTTTTTAAGGACAAAAAAAAAATCTGTCCTGGAGAAGCTGCCTAAATTCAGCAGATTATCCATGTTTACATGATAAATGCAAAACAATTGCGTTGAATGTGATCTCATTGAAACCTTTCTTCCCAAGTAACTTCTAGACAAGGATTACTTATTATATTATGACATTATGTATTGAAGGTTTTAATGCACTAAATGTATTATGGTTATTAAATAATATTAAATTTAAAATATAATATTTTTGATGCTTTAGGAGTAATATTTAGTTTTGTGCAATGAAACTGATTTGTTTATTGATAGAGTGTACTCATGCTGAGTAATTCACTTATTTTACGCAGTTCAAAACAAAATTAATTCATGAGGCATATTTTCTAATAAGATTAGAAAAACTAACTAATAAATTAAAAGAAATGTAAACATTTTAATTGTAATTAAAAAAAAAAAAGATATACTTTTCTAGGGTTTGTAATGTCATTTAGCTCTCACAGGTTCTGAGGATTAGGGCTTATTATCTTTTCACTTAGATAATGTTTATGTATCAAGGATGTATCTAGCGATGAAGTTCGGCCAGAAAATAGTTCAGTAATGCTCGACAAAATATGCAAGGCTTTAATCGTTTTGCCTACGTTTCGGCAATGCCAGCCATCTTCAGGGTTGACTACCTTGTCGGGAGTGTCAGGTTCTTTCAAGACGAACCTGAACTGTCAATGTCCTCAGACATCACGCAGTTACCTAATTTTCGTCTGGACATGAAGCGTTTCTCACAATCCACAATGACATGAGGCCTTGTAAGTTGCGAATCTCAGGTTTTATAAGTAGTTGGCATTCCTCAAAGGAATTGGATAAGCTGACTCTTCACATTCCTCGAATTCGCTAACTGTGCAGGTTCTTCCCCCCCCCCCCCCCNTTATACACCACCTGGTGTATAAAACATGGTAAATATATACCATCTGGATTTTTAAAAATCTCTCTTTACAACTCTCATTCTCTTTTCAGCCCTGAAGAAGCCATCACATGATGTGCGAAAGCTCGGTAAATAACAACAATTTGACTCGGTCCAACCCGGAAGATGAAATGGTAAATACATTAATAATTTCGTTTTAATTTTAATGAGAAAAATTATAAGAAAAATTGAAATTTATAAAATTTATATTCTATCAATTTTTTCCCAAATTTTGTCATTAATGAATGTGATAATAATAGTATAATAATAATATTCACTATTATAATTACGGTGGATGAGCACTTCTACCAATAATCTATTCCGGACAGTATAGAGACAGCTTTAGTGGACTTTACTTTTTTCGTTGTTAACTCTTATGTATAGTCACAATAATAAAAGATGAGAAATATAGTTGTAATAAACAGCTCAGGAGTTACGGACTGTTTTGTATTTTATTTTTGCTGTATATATGCCATTGCATATAAAACTGCTTCAGAACAAATAAATATTTCCACTACTGCTCCCTCTCTCATTCTTGTTGCTTTCAGAATCAGAAGAGATCTAGGCCTTGACAATTCACCGTCTGAAGGGCGAAATTGTATTTTCCTTATCTTTCCAGAGCGGAATTTCTGACCACCTGCTTCATCTTAGCTTCAGAAAAAAAAAAATTCAGATCCCTTGTAAGAATAAGTGCATTCCTCCTCAACTCTAATTAATCGGTTCGCTTTTGTAATTAATTGCACCGACAAGCTCTCCTTAAACATATTGAAATATTCCAGTTATTGGAGAAATTCGCGTTATTAATTAACATTTTTAGTAAGGGAATAATTAAGTAGGATTCCGCCCCTATCTGAGAAGAGTGTAAAACGTATGCCAACCAACAGATAGATTAAGAGACATTTCCATTTGATTGGAACACCACTTCACTTCCAACAAATATCGATTATAAATTTCAATCAACATGCTTTTAACCTCAATCAGCTTAATTATTAACTAATAAATAAATATTGGCCATTAATAATGAGTATAAATAGTTGGCATTCCTCAACGGAATTGGATAAGCTGACTCTTCACATTCCTCGACTTCGCCAGCTGTGCAGGTTCTTTCACTCCTTACATCCCTCCCCTCCCCTTGTAGTATTCTGACCAATTGTATGTTTAGATGCAAATTTAGTTGAGTTCAGTTACAATTTAGGAGGCATAGAAAGCTATTAGCCCGTTTACCATGTCTTCTTCCTCAAGAGATGGCTTACTATTTTGATCAACCTGGGATTGGTTTAACTTTCACGTTCAGTCAGGATGTAAACTGGCTTCATTAAATGAAATGCATAATTTTTTTTTTCATTTTTCTAGGTGTGCAATACTCTTCTTTGCTGTATGCTTTTTAAGACTTTTTTCTGAATAAAATTATCCTTAGTTCTCTAAAATAAGGATAGCCGTTTCGAGAAGGATAAGGAATGTATTCAATAGCCATAGAAATTTCCATAGACATTGAACGTAATCAGGGTCTACAGAAATAAATACTCCATAGGCACCTGTTACAGGTCGTATTTGTGGACATCGTTGGAGTAAATGTGTCAATGCAACAAATCTGTGCAAATTAATACCCATGTGGATCGAATACCCAATGTGAATGTGTCCGCCACGTGATTTGAGTAACTCTTTTTTGATTATTCTAGAAAACATTTCTTCTTTTCTGTGGAATTTCTTCCACTTCACTCCATTAATTGAATTTCATCTCAATTTTACATAAATGTAGGGTTTCTTTCAATATTTTGATGGCATCTAACCCTTATGGGTTTTTCTCTTAATGCTCAAATTGAAGGTCGACTCTCCCGACCAATGATAGCGGAAGAGATGTGAAAGCTATTATCACTCTCCGCCGTTTCATAACAAAACATAATTTTAGTTCTCCTCGTCTTAGAAATCAATCTTGAGCTAGTAGTAGAAGATGGAACTGAGAAATAACAGTTTAATTGTGTCGTATCCCATTTGCAATGCGAATGAAGGAACTAAGACTTAGTGGATTATCATGTAAGACTTAGGTTTCGCTTACAGTAGCCTCTACCACAGAGATAATTCTTTTCCTAATTTATCACTGCTATTACATTCCGACCGCAGCTGATGTTTTGAAATACTTGCCTGAGCGATTTACAATTCGAATCAACTCCACTCCTAACAGCGTTGACGGGAAAGGGAGGTTAGCCTTTCTAGACTGCTGATTTTGCCGACTAAATGCTTGCATGAACCCCTTCCATGGATACTAGAACAAGTACCAAGAGTGGTAAAGTCTCAATCCTTGTCTCCTAACTTCAGAGTAACAGTAACGAGCAATAAATTCATTTAGCCACAGCATAAATATATCGTGTCACTGTTACGCCACTGGAAAGTACCACGTTCAAAGACTGTCGGTGAAGCATGGTTAGGTAGTGGATGTAGAAAATGTGTCTATTTGCTTTTAGAGACAACTTATTACTTTGAAATGTCCCCATTCTTGAGCTAAGTTTCTTGCCATGGGCCAAGCAATTATATAAAAATGAATACAAAAATACTTTATTTTTTTGGCTAACTTTATTTTACTAAACAATTAATGAGAGGGAATAGAATAAAAAGGCTCACGCTAGTGTAGAGGGAATTGAATGAGATAACTAGCGCGTCTTGGTAGCATAACTGGTAAGTGCAACGGCCCGGATAGCAGAAGATCCAGGTTAGATTCCTGGCTGGGACAGAGAGATTTTTTTTATTCTATTCCCTCTCATTAATTGTTTAAAATTTACGTGGGATAAAATACCACAACCAAATAAAATATTTATTTTACTAATAATCTAAAAATCAGCTCTAAGTATGTTTTAACATAAATCAACTATGAAAGAGATTATATAAAAATAAATGTGAATAGGGATAACATGTCACAGACAATCGTGAGTTACCTACGCCATTATAATTACTTGTTACCTAATATTGTTAGGTTATACTTATATATAGGCGGGGAGTAATTCTACTTATTAGTTCTACGTAAATCTTCTTATTAGTTCTATGTAGTTCTACTTATTAGTTCTACATAATTCTACTTCTTAGTCCTGTGTAATGTACGTTAAGTAATAGTTATGACGTATTAGTTCATAATAAGGCAATGTCTTATACAAGGCCTATAGAACCTGGTTTATAGAATATTAGACAACTCACAGAAATTATGACTTTAAGTAAATGAGACAAGTGTTTATTTTTATATTTCCTACATTTTACATTATATACAGACATAAGTAAAAAGTACAGTAAATTGAAAAGAATAGCTATAAAAAAGATAAGCTCAGTAGTTATAAGATCGATTGAGACGAGACTCCATGTCAAGAAACCCAACCCCTAATGTTTAGATTTCCTGGTTGCTTAAAAAAACATATAGAATTCCGACACGCAGGGGCTGCGTCATACAAGCAGACTTCCCGTCTTTCATTAAGGATGATATAAATGTGAATAAACCACTAAAACGCCCTTAAAACCCCAAAAGAACATGGCAGGTTCTTGAGGATTACATAAAACAAATCTGTATGCAGAAGGGGAGGGGGGGGGGCACCAAACATCCTAGTTCATTTTTAAATATTATACTTATTGTACGCTCCTTGTAGAAATTTTGCACAACATAAATGATTGAAAATTAAATTTTACATGTAGTCAGTTATATAGTAATAAAAATTAGGTATATGTAGTACAATTTTTAATTTGGTCTATCTGTATATTCTCCTCCACCTTAATTTAAAACACAAGCAAACCCCTTTAAATATCGAGTTCATTTCATGTATTCTAATTGCGGAAGAATCAAACAATTCGTGGCATTTACTTTCTCTAATATTTTTCTTAAAAGAGGATTTTTTTTTTTTTTTTTGAAAATATTGTAGAATATTAACGTTAGAAAATTACATTTTACACCTATTATGCTTTATATATATTTTCAGACAGGCCAATAATAGCTAAGATATTAGAAATTTACAGTTTGGCTATCCTCCAAGAACCATCCTCTCTCTCTCTCTCTCGACTGATTTCAGAAATTGAGGAACTCATCCTGTCAAATCGTGTTTATCACACATCACACGTGGCACACAGCACACACAACTGGAACGCATCCACGCATCTTTAAATTTCAGTGACTATCATTTCAAGTGTCTAGAAAGTAGAAATCGAAGAAGACATTGAAACCATTAAGAAAAATCTATTATGAAAACAATTTCATTAGCTAGGGATTAGGGATTCGTTAAAACTGAAGTAATTACTTCAGTCATAGAAATATGAACTTAAGGATAGGACATCCTCTCTCGTCTTCATGATAACCCTGAAGATGGCTTACAATGTAAGCCGAAACGTTGGCAGATAATCTTTAAAAAAAAATATATACACTTTTTTAAAAATTTGTATTTTTTTTTGATCTACTTCCGAACCCCAACTAAAATAATCTAATAATGAAGTAATTACCGCTTTACCATCGGCTAATTCTCCCGCTAGTACAATTTCAGTCCCTCCTGATTTGACTTATTAACGAATTAAATTAAATTAAACGAATAAAAATTGAAAATAATATAAAGTGAGTAATAAGTTCAATCAAATAATCTATTTTATGAAAAATAAACCATCTAAAAAGTACATATAATACTTAATTTTATTTCTAATTACGAACAATATTTATAATACAGTTTTAAGAAAAAGGATTAATTTTGTAGCAGCTTGATGTAAAAATTGGGGGGATAAAAATTGGAATGAGAATGGTGCCGTTGGTCACCTTCTCTCCTTTTGTGACTGTCATTCTGTTATTTTTAGTTCATCATTCTAATCAAATTGTAAAATGTTTTTATGTTAACACAAATATAATAAATAAATAAAATTTTTTAAATTTTGAAGCTTCTTTATTTGTGGCCAAATAGCACTCGGAATATATTTTTAACGAAAAAAAGCTTACTGGGCATAAATTATTTATAAACTTCAAAATTAAAATTTTCGATCCAGGTAAACTCTTAAAACTAATTATTTTACTGCGCAAGCTTTCTTCTTTTACCTTTAAAATAACTAAAATGAATATTAAGCCCGCTATAGCATATATAGTGATTCTGAGAAAAAATGCTCTGAAATCCGAATGAATAAAACGGAGGTTCCTGAGCGTAGAGTGGAACATGTAGAAAAGACCATGAATAACTGATAATACTTGGGGTTTGATTTCCATCTCTCGCCCTTGCAGATGTCCACAGTAAAGGAGGGGAGGAAGGGGGTACTGCGAGGTGGGGGGGGGGGAGGGTTGAGGGGAGGTTAAGATGGCGATGGACATATCGATCCTGTTCCTCGCCATCTTTGTCCTTGCGCCCTTCAGCCGATCTATACCTGCCCACTGCAGCCGTGCACGCCGAAGTTACCGAGGATCTTCTCTTCTTGCCCCTGAGCAACCTGTCAAGAAGTTCTTCAAGACATGCAAACGCATCGCGACCCGTGCTGTGACGTCACATGCTTCCATGGGACCATCGTGTGTGACTGTATCGCTAAGCTTATACTTCTTCATTAGTATGAGAAGAAGGCCTAAGCCAAGGTTTGAATTAATAATGATATTTAATATAAAAACTAAAACTTTGGAACAGTACGATGGCTGAAATAATAATCATAACAGCACTTATTTATTTTATACAAATACAATATTGATTATTTTGTCTCCGTTTAATGAAGGTTGACTACCAATCATAATGATCAAAATAATTACTTTAAAGAAAAATTTAAAAGTCCTGGGACAAGGGATGAGGTTCCGTTTAAATAAAAAATCAAGCCTGTTAGAAAAATAAACATTTTCAAATCAAACTTCGAGTTTCTGGTAACCCCCACTACTAGTGTTTCGCCAGTTGACTTTAAAAAAAAAGCAGCGTCTAAAATTCTTCTGTGGCAGCAGCAGTGAGACAAGGGGAATTTGAGCATAGGTCTCCCGTAACATTTGAGCGAGTCATTCAGGAATGATGATATTACATTAGCAAATTTCCACCTTAACAAGGAGGTTTTTGTAAAAATGTTACAATAAAATATAAAATTATCTTTAGAAATTACCTATTATTTTTCATCAAGTTTTGTGAACTAAAATAACATCGAAGATATTGCGATTATACATTTTGGTCTCCTCTTTAACTCAATCTTTCTCTCACTCGATTCAAACAAAGTCCTACAAAGATTTGCAATAAAAATACAATATCAATTTTGGTTCCAATATTTTAAAAATGTATTAATATGTGTTTTTTAAAATTTTAAATGTATATTAAGATTTCAAATTTTACCCCTCCCCCTTACTGATAAACCCTAAACTCACCTCAACAGATCTTAGATATTAACGACCTTATTCAACGATTAGCAATAAGGAGCCTAAAACAAATTTAGTTTCATTATTTTAGAAACTATAGATGCTGCTAGAGTGCGTGTATATATATAGTTCAAATAAAACAAATATTGATAATTTCGCAAGAAGAGCAGGTCCTCGGGAACTTCGGCGTGCACGGCTACAGCGGGCAGGTATAGATCGGCGGAAGGGCGCAAGGAAGGCAGACTTCGCCCAAGGACAAGACCGCGCCGGGATTATACACCACCTGGTGTATAAAGCATGGTAAATATATACCATCTGGATTTTTAAAAATCTCTCTTTACAACTCTCATTCTCTTTTCAGCCCTGAAGAAGCCATCACATGATGTGCGAAAGCTCGGTAAATAACAACAATTTGACTCGGTCCAACCCGGAAGATGAAATGGTAAATACATTAATAATTTCGTTTTAATTTTAATGAGAAAAATTATAAGAAAAATTGAAATTTATAAAATTTATATTCTATCAATTTTTTCCCAAATTTTGTCATTAATGAATGTGATAATAATAGTATAATAATAATATTCACTATTATAATTACGGTGGATGAGCACTTCTACCAATAATCTATTCCGGACAGTATAGAGACAGCTTTAGTGGACTTTACTTTTTTCGTTGTTAACTCTTATGTATAGTCACAATAATAAAAGATGAGAAATATAGTTGTAATAAACAGCTCAGGAGTTACGGACTGTTTTGTATTTTATTTTTGCTGTATATATGCCATTGCATATAAAACTGCTTCAGAACAAATAAATATTTCCACTACTGCTCCCTCTCTCATTCTTGTTGCTTTCAGAATCAGAAGAGATCTAGGCCTTGACAATTCACCGTCTGAAGGGCGAAATTGTATTTTCCTTATCTTTCCAGAGCGGAATTTCTGACCACCTGCTTCATCTTAGCTTCAGAAAAAAAAAAATTCAGATCCCTTGTAAGAATAAGTGCATTCCTCCTCAACTCTAATTAATCGGTTCGCTTTTGTAATTAATTGCACCGACAAGCTCTCCTTAAACATATTGAAATATTCCAGTTATTGGAGAAATTCGCGTTATTAATTAACATTTTTAGTAAGGGAATAATTAAGTAGGATTCCGCCCCTATCTGAGAAGAGTGTAAAACGTATGCCAACCAACAGATAGATTAAGAGACATTTCCATTTGATTGGAACACCACTTCACTTCCAACAAATATCGATTATAAATTTCAATCAACATGCTTTTAACCTCAATCAGCTTAATTATTAACTAATAAATAAATATTGGCCATTAATAATGAGTATGAGTGTAGCTCTTATTAATTAAGTATAAAAATTAATTGATTAATTAATTAATTAATAAAAATTGGCAAGTATATTTCAAACTTTTAAAAACCTTTTAAAATGATTCACAGACGCGTTTTTTTTTTTTTACAATGGCCTGCCATAAAGTGTATTTCTCCTTAAGATAACAATGAAATATTTATTTTTTGCTTCATAATTGATTAACTTATCAATATATTATTAAATAATTATACATTTATAATTGATTAACTCAACAAAAAAAAAAAGTCCGTCAGGCAAGGAACAGCTTAAACATTACTGATTTCATATGTTTTAATTAAGAAATGGATTTAGATAAAAATATTTCATTAATTTTAAATTTAATGCTAGACACTTCGGCAGAGAATAGTGGAATGAAGCTCACTTTCATAAATATATTCTTAAACATTTTCATTAATATACAATGTGTTATTGAAAATATATTATATAATCTACTATGATGTATAATTTTTGCCCCACCAAAGACATATTCAGCTAATAACACATCATATAATTTACTGAAGGAAGCATGTTTCCTATATATATAAATAAGTTGTAGTTAATTTAAGGCACGGTTGTTTTCTTTAAATAGTCCGAAATTTGTATTATTTTCACATTTTCCACCTTGAAGTTCTTCTATAGGGGCTTTTCCGTTTTTAGCAATGTCATAATCATTCATTCATTTAATTTCAGAATACATTTAAAATAATAAAGAACTTCTCTAGGTCACTTACTTATATTAAAAATTCACTAGTACAATCACTTTATATACAGGGTGTTTCGCAAGTAGATGACAATATGCAAGATGGAATAACTAGATCAAAAATGTAGTTAAACGCCGCCAACCGCATGATTCTATCTTATTCCGTTGCACAGATATGCCGTTCCAAAGGTAATTTTGTGAAAACCGTGTTTTTTGTAGGAAAACCTCAATTTTCTCTGCTTCAACACATTTTTTTTCAATGTTCCATCACAGTTTTGAATTCACCATTAAATTTTCTTTAAGTCTAATGCACATTCAATGTTCATAGTATCATTTCAAAAGCGCGATAACAGATCAAGAAATAAAAATTTTAAAAAAATGTTGTCAGCGACAAATTTTCGAGGATCACTGCTCTTCCAAAAAAAGTCCTGCAAGCTGCCGAATCTCACAAAAGTTGTGAAATTTAATTACCTTTCTAACGGTGTACTCAAAACTGCAATTATCTCTCAATTTTGTAATGCAATTGGAATGGGAAGGAGAAAAAAACTCATGTCATGCATATTTTGCAGGATCTTATCTCCGTTAAATTTAATTTATTTTTATGTAAATTACAACGAAAAATTAAATTAATTTTTACATAAAGTTAAACAGTAAATAAAATATCTTTGAACATTACAAAAGTTGCTGGAACTGGCCTCCTCCTTGAAGTATACAGTGACGACATCTGTTTAACACAGCTGATGTAGCCCTTCGAATCTGATCACGGTCAGCTCTCATTGCTTCACATGATTCGCGAATTCTTGCGATCAGATGGTTCATATCTTGAATGGGTACTCTGTACACTTCCGATTTAAGCCTACCCCAAATATAAAAATCCAGTGGCGTCAAATCAGGGCTTCGGGCCGGCCAATGCACAGGTCCATATTTCCCAATCCATCTTCCTGGGTACTGTTGATTGAGCCAGTTCGTTACAGCTCGTCCATTATGCGCTGGACACCCGTCCATTTGCCACCATAGCTCTTCTTCAAGTGGTATTGCTTCGAGGAGTGCCGCACTTATATCATCCTGAAGTAGATCATAAAAAGTATTGGAATTTAACCGACCAGGTAAGAAAACGGGCTCTGTCATATGCTGCCCACAGACTCCTAGCCACACGTTCACACTGAACTGATATTGGAAGTGGTGTTCCCTAGTGCCATGTGGATTATGATGAGCCCAAAGGTGAGAGTTGCGTGAGTTAAAAATTCCCGCACGTGTGAATGTTGCCTCATCTGTCCAAATTATGTGATCAGGGAAGTTACGCCTCTCGTGGCACTGTTGAACATACCATCGCGCAAACACCATCCGTAGCTCCATATCACGGGGTAGCAACTCCTGGACAGTAGTCAGGTGATAAGGATATCTATTGTCTTCCCTGAGAGCTCTGAAGACTGTAGAGTGCGATATTCCCAGTTGATTTGAAGCGCGACGGGTACTAGTTGATGGATCATTTTCAAAAATAGTTAAAATGTCAACTTCCCTTCGAGCTCGGCCCGCGTAGTTAACAGGTTGTCTTGGAATAGAGCCTGTTTCTCTCATGATGCGATAAGCGTTTTCAATAGTTCTCCGGTCTGGATATCTTTGCCGATTTGGAAACATATTGCGATATTCTTCTTGTGCACGAAGACCATTGCCTCTTGCAGCCCCATACGCGAAAATCATGTCAACGTACTCTTCAGAAGTGTATAAATTTGGCATTTTTACTTCTTGCACTCAAATTGAAACTTCCTTAACAGACTGAAGATTTGCACGATACTGACAATTATTATTGTTATTTATAACACAAAGTAGGTAGACGAAGAATGAAAGAGATAAGGTAAACAAACCGTAATGCGAACATAATCCATAAGAAGTAAACAAAAACATTCATCACGCCAGACGTTCTTTTAGGTTTCAATCACCTCCCTAGTAGATTTATTAAATAAATATTTGTAATTTACATAAAAATAAATTAAATTTAACGGAGATAAGATCCTACAAAATATGCATGACATGAGTTTTTTTCTCCTTCCCATTCCAATTGCATTACAAAATTGAGAGATAATTGCAGTTTTGAGTACACCGTTAGAAAGGTAATTAAATTTCACAACTTTTGTGAGATTCGGCAGCTTGCAGGACTTTTTTTGGAAGAGCAGTGATCCTCGAAAATTTGTCGCTGACAACATTTTTTTAAAATTTTTATTTCTTGATCTGTTATCGCGCTTTTGAAATGATACTATGAACATTGAATGTGCATTAGACTTAAAGAAAATTTAATGGTGAATTCAAAACTGTGATGGAACATTGAAAAAAAATGTGTTGAAGCAGAGAAAATTGAGGTTTTCCTACAAAAAACACGGTTTTCTCAAAATTACCTTTGGAACGGCATATCTGTGCAACGGAATAAGATAGAATCATGCGGTTGGCGGCGTTTAACTACATTTTTGATCTAGTTATTCCATCTTGCATATTGTCATCTACTTGCGAAACACCCTGTATAGAATATTAATTCGGGTAAGGATATTCACTTTACCCTCTAATCGTGCATGAGTTAACCTATGACCTACTTACTTTCTGTTCCTACTTTTTAGTTAGTCTATCTTACCCCTACCTCTACTAACTGGTTATTATTTATTTAATTTAAAATAGAAGTTTAGGAAAAAAATACATCTTACTGAATTAACTTAATAATAATCACTGGATTTATAATAACAAAAATTTTAATTTTTCAAATTGTTTTTAATAAGCTATGAAAAATCTTTTTAAAATTTCTAACGTCCTATTTTTTAAATTCTATTATTACTTTTTATAATAAATAAATTTTCTTTGACTTTGTCTCGAAGGCATTTTATCCTTATTCAACATTTTTGATATTAAAATCACATTTATTCTCTTGTGCAAGTTCTGACAGTGCCACTAGTATTTGAGAACTGTTATCTAAACATAACATATACTATGTGTGTGTGTAAATACCATATGTGTATGTATTTATAGCAAATTCGATATATATATTTCAGCTAATCAAAATAATAAAGATTTATTTTGTATTTTATTCAGTTCTGACATGAGTGCCAGTTAAGCCCTTACTGATCTGCCTATAGGGGAGAATTTGAAAAACAGCTCGAGGTCCAATGAGCAAGCAAATTACTTACCCTCCCCCCCCCCCCTCACCACACGTGGATTATCCCCACGCGTGTCCATTATCCCTCTTAGCAGCACTGGAGGAGGGTGGGCTCTCTGACCGGCACCCGCTGAAATTCGAGCTCCTTTCAAAATCCCTCTAGCTTTTGTTTTCAAAACATAACATTTTTTTTTTTTTTGTATGTTCAATAGTTCATTCATTGTATAAAACTGCGTTGCCATGTTCACTCATGCATAAAGCTGTTCTTAATGACTCCTTTCGCATTGTCTCTTTCTTTCTGGCTTATGAGTCAAGCTATAGATTTCTTTGCATATTGAAATTTTTAGTTAATAAGAAGTATGGGGAGAGGGAGATAAACTAAAGATTCTTAAGCCGATTTCCATAGAAATCGAAAAAAAAAAATATTACCTACTTTGCACTGGTAGCAAAGTTGAATCAATACAATCTGTTATAAAGAGAACTTCAATATTTTGATTTGCTGAGTGCTTTCGATGTCATAAATTTCATTTTCTAAGCTATAGTATTATCACAAATTAACAAACAAATATAAATTCCTAGTTACATTTATAAAATTATTGAAGCATGTGATATATTTAATATTGGACAACAAATGATTAAAACAAATAATTAAATCATACTCACACACACATACACTCACTCTGAGTGCATTAAAGTGTTTGGGCTAAATTATCCAACATTTATCAAAAAGCCATTTAAAATTCTGCAAAAGGAGAGTTTGTTGACCGTAGATATTATTCTAAGATGAATTTAGTTGGGGTTCGGTCGAGGTAGATCCAAAAAAACACAAATTAAAAAATGTATTTTTTTTTAATGAAGGATTATCTGCCAACGTTTCGGCTTACATTGTATGCCATCTTCAGGGCTATCATGAAGATGGCTTAAAATGTAAGCCGAAACGTTGGCAGATAATCCTTCATTAAAAAAAAATACATTTTTTAATTTGTGTTTTTTTTGGATCTACCTCGACCGAACCCCAACTAAAATCATCTTAGTTTAAAATTCTGCTTTACGCCGATGATATCATCATATATGCTACGAGAAAGCCCAGCAGTGCTTTAGTAATACGCGAATGAGTTTTTGGTGATAATAGCTAGGTGGCTAGAAAATAATGTATTCAAAATTTTATACAAAATCTTCCAGGTGCATTCACAATGATAGGCCGATATTACATTTCCTATCACAATTAAATCACAGACTTATTTCTCTAAAACTCACCAGCAACTTAGCATCACACTTTATCCTTCTCTGTCTTGATATCTCCAGATCAGAGCTATACAAACAAGAAGTTTTCAAAGAATGGGCTTACCTAAAAAATAGTCAGCAATAAGTAGTAGTGAGGTGGCCGATGTAGCATGCTACGGACATATCGCTGCCTCATTCGATCCCGTATTGACTGTGCTACTGCTGTGTAACTTATCGTTTTGCAAGGGAACAAACATAATCATTGCTTGCTCATAGATGCTCACTCTACAATCGGATTACGAATTGCGACTTGTACTTTCAGATTCAGTCCAATGAGTAATCCGCACGCCGAATCCGGGGAGTACGCCAATCGAAATTCAAAGAAAACAGCTCACATTATCATATTTCTTTATAATGTAGGAAAATACACCCACTTCACTGCCGATTGAATCGAATTCCCGCCAAGAATCATCATATAAAACACTTCATTTTACAGAAGACTCTTGTTCCGCCTTCACGATTAAGGATAGAGCTCATGTCGCCACTTCCCTAGTTTCAAATAGCTGTCGAACCTCGGCTACTATCCACCCTTAAAATTAATTTGTGGTTAATGGTTTTACTGATAGGTCTAAGTCTGCTGCTAATCCTACTGTGACTCTCGACCTTATATTTTCTCTCCTCCCAGGATTGCTAGCACTTACACTTCTGTACTACTAGTCATTGAGAAAGCACTTTGCATTATAATTTCAGAAAACAAATATTTGGCCATCTGCGCTGATCCGTTTTTACTCTTTAGCTTGAGAAAAACACACAATTTTATTAATTAACAATATATAATACAGCATTCGGTTTCTTAACAAGGGAATAACACATTTTTTTTTTGTTAGATTCCGAATCTCAGCGAAACTGAGGGCAATGAAAAAGCAGATATAACAGTTAAGCTTGCCAGTCTTCAAGAAAGTGCCTGTTTTACCTTTATGTCAGAAGATACCACATCTAATATTAAAATAAAAATGTCGCATCAAATGGTGTAGTATCTTGAATGGGGTACCGTGAACAGATAAGATCAGAGCAATTGCTGACACCACAAGTACATGGAAATTTCGGTAAGAGACAGTAATGGTGGTTTAGACGAGAGTGAGAATCGGTCACACATGAGTCACAATGGGTTCCTCATGGCATGAGAGCTTCCTCTCATTGTGTAATGTGCAGATCTCTGACACATATACTTAGGTAATGTGCTGCTTTTAAAAGGGAAGAGAAAGAAATGCAATTTGCTAAAATTGAAAAAAAAAAAAAAAAAAAAAAAAAACCCCGAGGACTAACAGTGAATACACACACAGTGTGTAGTATGAGATCCAGCTGGACAGTGGTTAGTGGCCCAGCCTCTGTTGATAAGGACCGTGTCACTGGAGCCGAATTCAGGATTAGCGTTTGTTGACATACTTGGCTCCCCCCTGCCACTGATAAGGCACGAGATCCTCAGCCGCAGACTTATCGATTATGCTTTACACCAATATCAGCTGAACAATTCAAAAGCGTTTCAATCCTCATTCATGGCGCATCTCTCCTTAGGCGTACGTTCTCAAATTTACGCATTCACTTTACCCAAGCACTAATGATTGGGATAGAATACTTCTAACAAGAGTCTCCCATAATATCTTCTAGACCGGAGTAGACAGTCCTCTGTGTTGCCCTATTACCGCAAGGGAATGAAGCTTAACATAAAATACTTAAGAAGCTCTTCAAACATAAAATACATATTTCAAATTTAAAGGCGTTAATGAACGTGAGGTTGACACGCTATTAAAAGATTTATTTAATTTAACAAAACATGTGACATAAAATAGTTCTGTCAGCCCTTCCCTCCAATGACCTTAAGTGGTTGCAAGGGAGGCTAACACAGCAAAAAAAACAAAAAAAAAAAAAAAGCAAATATTTTCTATATTACTATTCACATGGCGAATAAATATTTGAATCTTAAAAATGGAAAATTAACAATATAGCAAAAATTAAATCAAACCTAATGCATATAATTATTATGTAAACACTACAAACTAAGTACTGATCACTAATTACACATTTTTAGAAGCGTTCTCATAGATTTCACCTTACAGTTAATGAGTTGATTTGTGTTAGAGAAATTGGGAGTCAATCTAAATGCAATTTCCTCGTGTTTTGTCATTTTCACATTCTATAAAATTTATATCATGTGAGAATGGTCGGGGTTTCGGCCAGGAAGAAAAAAATATACACCAAAATTTGGAGTAATATTTTTATTTATGCCAACGTTTCGGCTTAGCTAGTAAGCCATCATCAGGGCAATGGCGTTGAGTGGAGAAATCTCCCCAGGGTGGTTGTTCACATTGTAAACTCAGTTTACAATGTGAACAACCACCCTGGGGAGATTTCTCCACTCAACGCCATTGCCCTGATGATGGCTTACTAGCTAAGCCGAAACGTTGGCATAAATAAAAATATTACTCCAAATTTTGGTGTATATTTTTTTCTTCCTGGCCGAAACCCCGACCATTCTCACATGATATTCGAGACGGCCAACTAACCATCAACCATATAAAATTTATACTACCTCATTTTTAGAAGGGGGGAGGGAAATTATGATAATGATTTTTCTGGTCGATAACATTTTTTTAAATTTATTTATTTATTTTTTTGTGGCGTAGACAAAGAAAAATTAACTGTGAATTTATATATATTTTTCGTTAGTACCTAGACAACCTTTAAGTTCCTGAGCCTTATAGCGCAAAGGTTAATCTTCAGGTATCTTTCTTGACGTCTCACAAGTATATAGTCAACCTTGACACAAAAGTTTCTAATATAAGTTAAAATCCATACTTCCAAATATCATATAACTTATTCTCGTGTTCTACCTGCATAACATTTCTTTTTTGGTTTTTGATTTAAGAAGTCTGAAGGAATTTCTTATTTCAATTTCTATCCTGTGGAAACCATTTGGCAACTTTTCTCCGAAATTGATTAGTATTTTTCAACTAGCTATTAATTTAATTTAAGTTATTGAGTAATTAAATTTAACATTTGAATGCAACAGCAGTTAAATATAACAATTACAATAAATTCGTATTTTATAAGTTTGGATATGGAGGTGGATATCCAATCTGTTCGAAGTTTGTTTGTTAGCAGCGTTTTTGCCCGCTTCATACAGATGTCTTTTGTGTCCAGGCTAACTACAATTTCGCTTCGGTCCAATACAAACAGTTATGCAAATCAACCAATCCTCCATAAAGTTCATCCAGAGACAACCTCTACAATCCTCTACCGATTGTCGAGACGTGGTATCCAGTTTCTGGCACGGAGCTATGCCCCCAACGGGTCCCCGAGATCTAGAGATACCCGGGGTCTTCGGCGACTCGTAAATCCAGCCCCGGCTGTCCCTCGGTAATTGGTGTACCTTCCACAGGGTCCCCGATCCTCTGCCGATAATGCGACAACATTTAGGTATTCAACACCACCACTATAAATATCCTAGGCGCTCGAGCAGGGGTTATCCTCAAGAGAAGGAAAAAGGATGGCCAATGGTGAAAGCTTTAATAGGACAAGACGAGTTTCTACAGAACTCCAATAGGGTTTTATTTCTTTGTTTTATTTTATTTTTTAACTTAGAAAAATAACTTTTCGTTCATTATATTTAAATCATGAGTACCATAATTAGATCTTTAATTAGTACTAATTAAGAACTTCTACCACCTGTTATAAATTACATAATGAAATAATCTGTTAAAAAAACAAAATTAAATATATATTAGTTCATTATACTAATTATCTGCTTTATAAATAAATTATAAAGAATATGCAAAATAAAAGCAAAGTATCGCTAAATTATCATTTAAAATACAGACAACTAATAAATTTTATATTTAAAAGAAAAAGAGTTTTCAACTGATAGATAAAAAGTGACATAAAATTAATATTTCCTTAAAAGTAAAATGAATAAATCATTATTAATTAATTAGATACAGAATACTGTTTCTTCTATTTGTGTGTGCGTGTGTGTGTTTTATAAAAAAAAACATACTAGTGCTGCTGAATCCAGTGGGTTACTAGTGACTCAGTCAATAGTAATTTATATACAACAAAATGATCAAATCGGTAAAAAACAAAGACGTATTTGTTTCATATATATAAATAAAGCATAAATTGTGACTTCTTGTTAATATATAGCGAAACTCAGAAAAAAAAAAAATCAAAAGAACACAATATATGCTCTCTCCTTTATTTTATTTAAGCTGGTACCGATGTTGATAACAATAAATTTTAATTGCTTAGCACATTTGGAATTCTTGAGCTTCCTACATCTTCGGAGCTCAGTCACATTTTTATAAGTATCATGAGAATAATAATTATTTGTGTCGGTAAATTTAATAAGGAAAAAAGAAAATGCCATTAGAAGTCTGTAGCTCTTAGTTTTTACGAGCATCGAATTCATATGTTGCAAGTAACTTTTTATTGTTTGGTAAATATATATTAGGTTAGGGTTATCAAATAAAAACCAATTCTTCGGACTTTTCACATATTTCAATTGCTGAGCGCTTTCTGAACATTTATTTCATCTTCATAGCTCAGATATAACTCGTTATGAGTACCCCTGCCTTACTTAGCAGCTAGGTGGAGTAGAGTCGCCAAGGCAGAGACACTTATAAATAGGTGACAGAGCTCCGAAGATGAAATCAATGTTCAATATGTGAAAAGTACGAAGAATTGGTTTTTATTTGATAACCCTAACCTAATATATATCAACCAAGCAACAAAAAGTTACTTGTCACCTATGAATTCGTTCGATCCTAATAAAAACTAAGAACTTTAATCTTCTAAAGGCATTTTGCTTTCCTTATTATTAAATATTACCGTTACAATTATACAATTAGTATTCTAGCCTAAGTAGCATAAAAATTATTCAACGAGAGACGAGAAATAAGTGTGTGTGTGAGGTAAAAGAGAAAAGCGAGCAGGTTATCTTCCGCAGGCGAATGTAAGAGGTGCACAGCTGTCGCATGGCCGGCCGTGTCCTTTCTAGTCTTGTCGAGCTGTATAGGTAACCCCATCCGCCTACATGCTCCAGGCAGTAGCTATCGTCCTCGAGAGATTGAGTGCTCTCAGGTGGCCTGTAGACGATTCCCGCCCTTGTTCACACTGGAGTTAGCTGTGGAGGACGACTCATGATGAGCAGAAATCGTTGTCTTCGAAGGGGAGAGTGGTGTGTTATTCTTGGCCTCACATCACGATTCTAGAGCACTGACCCTAAGGATAATCCAACTAAGAGAAAGTCGATGAAACTACGTAAATTACTTGGTGATCAATGAAGAACGAAAAAGTAAAAATGTTAATAGACTACGAGTTGGACAGAGGTAAATCAGTCCAAAGAAAATTTGATTTCCCCTATACAAAACACAATTCATGAAATTTATCTATTGATCTGTTTAATAAATATTATATATATATATATATATATATATATATATAAAT
>KZ807570.1:158707-174836 GCA_000696205.2 Oncopeltus fasciatus
ATATTCTATAAATATTTTAGAAAAATGCTTATTAAATACGATATTTAAAAAAAAAGAAAGAATATTAGAAAAGAGTTTGTTGACCGTAGATATTATTCTAAGATGATTTTAGTTGGGGTTAGTTCAGAGGTAGATCCAAAAAATACATTTTTTGAATTTGTGTTTTTTGGATCTACCTTGACCGAACCCCAACTAAAATCATCTTAGAATATTAGAGAGTTTAGTGATAGTGGTATCTTGTTACATATACTAATTAAATTTGGCACCTGGTTTTATTTATACAGCACCTTAAAAATCGGTTGAAGTCGGATGAGGGAGAAAGGAATTAAGAGGCAGACAAAATGGTTGTTAAATTTTGTTGTGAAAAAATGAATGGAACTCTGCTGGTGAAATTTAATTTTTTAACATCAATTTTCAACAGCATCTTCAGAATAAGGACGATGTTGAAGAATTAAGTAGGTAGTTTGTGCGTCACTCTAACCATCCTTCCCATTCCGGTCGGACTAGAAACAGCCTCAGCGACACTACCATTTCTCTTCGTTGTCATTATTGTCTTCTCAGATGACATTAGTTATTTATTGTTTTCTTTGGCAATCTTTAATATGTAAAATTTGCTTAAATCGTGGTGCTACATTACACTTAGAGGTTCTAACAATAGCAGTACGTTATGATAAAACTAAAGTGAAATTAATTTCGAGAGCGACATTCAGAAAGCAGTAAGAAGTATTTCTACTTCCCTCAGTTATTGATCACGAACAGTTTACACTAACTGCTGGACCAATAAATCTTATTATTTATTTAAAATTTACGTCTACTTAATAAGAAATAAGGATAAAGTTTAGTGGCGGCACTTTAGATTTTTTTGACTTCTGAGAGATACGCTCTTAGATGATTCACAGTCAATATATTTTATAAACTGAATGCAAACCTTGCCTCTTCATTCTGTAATTGTAGCGAATTAAAGGCTTCCAACCACTTTTTTGTGTTGGATTTAATTTCCACCTGGGTTACCTCTATTCTTACAGAGCACAAAGAAATAGCCTAAGCCGTCATTTATGCCGAGTAAAGAATAACCCTTCTTCTAGGTAACCTATTCTTGTCTTGTCCTTCGGATCTTAAACAATGTAACCAGCTTGGAAACCATTTTCTTAAGGTAGTCATTAAAGACTCTTATCGAAATTAAAGCCTGGTCATATGATAATATATGTATCACATTTGTTGAAGAAGAAAATTCACTCAATTCAATACATTACACACACACATACACAAACACCAATAAAAACTTGTATTATTGTTTCAAAACATAGGTTGACTTCCTTCCAAACTAAATAAACAACTAATTCAAACAACCCAGTGTTTTCATATATAAATTACATTTTTTAAAAATTCAAACGAAGAAATTTTAGATTTTGGTACTTTTTGTTCCGACAGAGTGTTTAATTTCACATGATACATAAATTTTATGTGAGTTGTTAGATTAATAGTTTTAATATTTTTATAATAGCCAAAACGGTCACACCTATAGACCTGGGGTTCTGTGTCATTTGTCAAATGGGTCAAGCCTGACATTTTTGCTCTCTTAGTTTTCGCCGTACCTCCTTCGGTTATACCGTAAATTTATGGTTTTTGTATATGGCTGCAGAAGTCAAAGTAAATAATAATAATTTCTTTATTCATAACTAATCTACCGTGAAATTTAAAAAAAAATGTAAATCAAGGAAAATTGAAATAATTTTTATTGAATTTAAGTAGTAGATGTTTAATTAGTAATGCGATACAACATTATTAATTATGAAAATGATCTATTTACATTGAGGAAGTTTAATTAGGGGTTAATATAATAAAATAACTATAAGTTAGAGGCGGTTATTGACCCTCCACCACCACCACCGAACTAATGTGGTAAAATCAATGTTTTCTGTTTAGCAACTATATTAATTTTATGCTTTTGTATCCTTCCATTCAACATTGGTCATGGAGGAAAAAGCTTTTATATATAAGGTAGTTACCTTATTCTAAATACCCATGTCTCTGGGCAAGCTTTCATTAAAAGTTTACCCAGAGCAGGACTTGAATATACAAATATAATAATATTATAAAAACATTTTAAGACACTTATATAAGTATGAGTAAATTAAATAACATGTACACATATAAAATTAAAAAAAAAACTAGTAAGAAAAATACATTTTTTTTATTAGATGGGAAAAGTAATTTATGCGATCTGTATTGGGTTAATTACTATGGGGTTCGGTCAAGGTAGATCCAAAACAATACAAATTAAAAAAAAAAAAAGTGTATTTTAAAAAAATTATCTGCCTTTAAAAATTTTGTATTTTTTTGGACCTACCTTGACCGAACCCCAACTAAAATAATCTAATAATAATATTATCTACGATAAAAAAAACTCCATTTGTATTGGATTAGTAGTATCAAAACAGCTGCTGGGCATGGCTCTTGATATTCGTACAGCTGATAAGATATGGGAGAGTCAATTCTTCGAGAAAAAAAAACCTTCATCCCGTTTATGGAAGGCTTAATGGCAATTTATTGTATGCAAATTTTATGCAAATACACTGCCTTTTTAACCATTATACCCAAATACAATAAGAGACACATTGCATTGTATTTCACAATAGTTTTTTTCCTTACATAAATAAAATTATAATTTGCTTTTTCTGATATAATAAATAAAATAAAAATGGAAAAAATTAAACAAAAATATTTAAACAATATGATCATCTCTTTGAGGAAAACAAGGTGGAGAATTGATCTTACCAGATTGATACCGCAGTTAGAGCAATTTTAAAACTTTTACACTTTTTTAGAAACCTATTAGAGATAATGGATCACATAAATTTAGACACTGAGGCAGAACGGGGGAAACCTAAATTCAAAATGTCTTCTAATTTTCATCAGACGTTTCCGAGAAATGTCGCGTACGAAATATCCGTACGTAGGTCAGATATTTATTTTATTTGGTTTTCGTGTGCTATGTTTCTTAAAAAAAAAAAAAAAAAAAAAAAAAAAACCCTAAAAATGAGAAGGGGGTTCGTGATTTTGATTTTTCAGGACGACCATAGTAATTCATCTTCTAAAAAAATAAAAATAAAAGTATGCAAAAAAATATTCAAAGTTTTTATCACTTTATAATTTACATAATATGGAATGCACATACAAAAAACATATATATATATATACATATATACACACCTATATTTAATATGACATTAAAAAAAAATATATAATTTTCAAATTTTATTTATATTGAATGAAAGTGTCACTTCAAAAGCATACCAGATAATCACAATCATTTATATTAACATATTAATATATGAATTTATGGAATTTCAGCAGATGTTCCTCCGAGCTCCTAGTGTCCCACAATCCCTTGACATCTCAGGAACCAATTCCACTTAACTTTGACTGAGACTACATAAGCCATAAATATAGAGAAATTTAAAACTATGATTAACGCAAGGAAATTAAATAAAAATTCAATGCTGTAATTAGCTTCAGTTTCTTTCAGTGTAAGACATTAACTGTCCTGCGAATTGAACAATAACATAACTATTATGAGAATGATGAAGGAAAAGATGAACTTCCAAATCAAATAACGGAAGATACTAATTTAATATTATTCATTGTTTAGTTTTTTAAATTTGAAATAACAAGTCATATAATTTCTGAAAGTAGTTATTGAATGTTTGTATGAATTATATTTGTTGCTAGCATGTGTAAGAATTGTGTTGCGGCCTTTTAGAAGGAATTGAAATACAGAGGATTATTGTCTTATATTTTCCTGTTCTTGTACATTTCAAAGAAGGTGAATTAATGTTCTTTCCTTGTTCCAGAACGGTAGAATGGTACCTAATGTCTGAATGAGATCATAAATATGAATCCACTTTCTTGCAGGGGAGATATTTCCTCGACTCTATTTCGAGAAGAGGGGTTGAGAGGAGTACAAGGCTCCCTGCTGTATGGCGTATTATAAATCAGCTGTTATGTGAGGATAGATAGCCCTTCTTTGGGATTAGGGGTGGCGGTGGGCGGGGCCTGAGGTATTGATCCGCTCGGTGGGCGTGGCGGGGTGGGCGTGTCGGTCCCGCCCCCCGGGGGTCCCGCCCGCTAGCGGCTCAGTTTCCGACCGGTCATGGCTGGGAGAGGACGCGAGAGATGTTGGTGCCGCCGGATATGCTAGCGGCTCAGAGCAAGGTGCTCTACCAGCTGAATAAGTACTACGGCGAGAGGGTGCAGGCCAGGAAGGCTCAGATCGCCAAGACCATAAGGGAAGTATGCAAGGTCGTACAGGACGTCCTCAGGGAGGTGGAAGTACAGGAACCGAGATTCATATCGACACTCACAGAATGCCACGGGAGGTTCGAAGGACTGGACGTCATATCGCCGAACGAATTCGAGGTGGTGTTGTACCTCAACCAGATGGGCGTTTTCAACTTCGTCGACGACGGCTCCCTCCCCGGTTGCGCGGTACTAAAGTTAAGTGACGGCAGGAAGAGAAGCATATCCCTATGGGTCGAGTTCATCACGGCTTCGGGTTATCTGTCGGCGAGGAAAATAAGATCGCGATTTCAGACTCTGGTGGCTCAAGCGTGTGACAAATGTGCATACAGAGACTCGGTGAAAATGATTCCGGACACGAGCGAAGTTAAGCTGAGGATTCGGGAGCGTTATATCGTCCAGATAACGCCATCGTTCAAGTGTGCCGGAGTGTGGCCGAGATCGGCGGCCCATTGGCCTCTGCCACACATCCCGTGGCCCCATCCGAACCTCGTGGCCGAGGTGAAGACGGAAGGTTTCGATCTGTTGTCCAAGGAGTGCGCGGCGATGGCCGGAAAACAGTCGGCCATGGAAGGCGACGCCTGGGTGATGTCCTTCGTGGAGGTGGAGTCGCGGCTCCTCGCCGGCGGGTGTAGGAGGAGGTGTCTCAGCCTGCTGAAGACGTTGAGGGACAGGCACCTGGAACTCCCCGGCAATCCGGTGACTGGCTACCACCTGAAGACCCTCCTGCTGTACGAGTGCGAGAAGCACCCGCGGGAAGTGGAGTGGGAGGAGGTCTGTCTCGGCGACAGGATCAGTGGGATCCTCATGCAGCTCATATCCTGCCTGCAATGTCGGAGGTGTCCGCACTACTTCCTCCCGCAGCTCGACCTCTTCAAAGGCAAGTCCCCCACGGCCCTGGAGAACGCCGCCAAACATGTCTGGAGACTCACCAGGGAACTACTCACCAACTCAAGAGCACTCGACAAACTCTGAGTTTTTCTAATGACACTTAATACTTTTCATGTGCAATATCATTTTTTTATATTAAAACAGCTTTCATTGATTTGTAAATAATTTTTAAAAGTGTTCCGTGAAATAAATTAAGGTAAAGTTTACACATCTGTCTTCTTATCTCCACTAAGTTGCATCGTAACTATTCCTTTTTATTTATTTTTACTAACTGTTAGCCTTTCATTATGATTAACATTTTATTATTTATACCAAAGACGATATATTTATCAAAATCATTAAGTTATTATGAACGCAAACGGTAAAAGTACTTACGGCTTACTTTAGTTCATTATTTTATGTTTGTATCTGAAATTTAAGAATTCAATTTAAAATTTGAAATTTAAAAATTTAATTAATTTTACTGAATGTGTGTGCGAAAAGCTGTTAATTATCCTGATAGAAGAAATTTATTTGAATATTTAACTAACATTTGAGGAAATCATTTTTTAAAGTTGTATAAATTCATTTTAAACAAGAGAAAAATCGATAAATATTCTTTTTTTATATAGTTGATTATCATTTGTTTATTATAATAGGCATAACTTCTTGGTTTCAAAATGTATCGTTCCTGAAAATCATCTCTCTTTTTTTTCTTTCAATTTAAAGTGAGAAGTAAGTTCATTATTGAAAGTAAGCGGTTTACCACAGATATGCTTAATAAAAGCATTCACTTTCATTGAAGTTATGTATATATGAATATATTAATGCATGTATATATATTCATATATACATGCATTATATACATACATGTGTATGTGTTTGTGACTTTATCTTATTATTAAAAGAGTATGGTTGAAAATATAGTTGCTCATTCAGTAACAATAAACTAACCTAAGAAAAGTAAATAAAATTTATTTTATTTACTTTTCCTAGCTTAGTTCAATGTTACTGATTAAGCTACTATATATTTTCAATCATACAAGTTTTGGAACTTTGGACAAATCAATCAAGTTTTGGATTGAATATTTTGTATAATTATTATATAATTATAATTTATTAGCATAAGTTGTCTAGTTATAAATAAATTTTAGAACAGAATTCACTATTAAAGAGAAGTAGATCATACAAGGGTGGAGCTAAGCTTAGAAAATTTAGCTGATTTTTAAAATAAATAAAGTATTATTTGTATTCTCATAGAATACATATGTTATTTACTTAAAATTCGTGTAAAATAAATTGCTTTATTTAATTCAATTAATGAAGAAAAAGATGCTGTCTATGGTCAAATGATCTTGAAATACACACTTTTCGTGTTGGAACCATTATCACAGTTTGTCCATAAATATATAAGTCAAGAACTTATTAAGCAATTAACTTGACCATAGATAATGTACAGTGAGTTAATTGTTTTAAAATGTATCAACATAATTAAAACATTAAAAAACTATTGATCAAAATTTTGGAAGGATGTGTTCGCTTATCTGTATTTTGCTGCAATACAACTTTATTATGTCAATATAACTTCTACAGGCCTCTTCGTTTAGTAGAGAGTTATAAAATATACGGTGATTGGTTAGAAGAAGAGCTGTACACATTTTAACGAACTCAAAAATCTATAAATATGTAGGGCAGGTTAACTCAATGCCAAGGGACAAAATAGAAACTAATCATTTAATATTTTCCCACTTAGATCAAAATTTCAAGATTTCATATTGTGGCAGTAAATGATAATTTTCAATTATATACCATATACTGAAATATAATTTGTTTGGAACTTATAGAAGAGATTTGTGAAGTTATAAATAAAATATGATTCACTGAAAATATTCTGCAGATAATAGTAGCTCGTAGGAAACTCTATCCCAAAATATTTCACAGTAGATATAGTTAACCTGTAATATTAATTTATAAATAACCCGCTCTTGTATATATGTAAAAGTAAACTGAATTATACTCCAAATTCTTTATTGCATTAAATTATAAGAATAAATAGTCATGGCGATAGATTTTAAAAACACAGAAACATATTTATCTGTAAACTGTTCTAAGATATTTTTTACGCAATAGCCTTTTTTCGTTATATAACTAGGTATGATGTGATTTTTTTTCGTTATATGTCCATTTTTATATGATTTTCATTTTAAAAAGTTCGGGAGCCAAAAATATGACACTTTTTGGGTTTTAGTTTGCCAAATTTTTTGGGTGGACCAATTTAATGTTGTAAGTCATAGATATGATTCTACAGTCTTAAGTTTGGCTGTACCAAGTTTAAACCGTTAAGGCACCCCATTTAATACCACAGAACTACTTATTGTAGATTTGATTCGATACCGACTGCTTTATTTGCTCCCTAAAGGTTTGGCTTAAAATTAAAATTTATTATTTAAATCGGGTTAAAATTAAATTCTTCCTTGAAAAATGCAGTCCCTCACCAAGATCGAACCCACAGACTTTGAGCTGTCCTCAAAAAAATGTTTGAAATGTCAAACCTAAAAAATAAGGCCATATGAGGCTATGATTTTTCTAAAATAAATATATCATTGTTACTCAAAGGTGTAAAAATTATTCTTATTTTTAAAAGAAGGATGAAAAAATGTTCTATTTTATTCGGCCTTTAATTTATTTTATTTAAAAAACAAACAACAAATCTATTGCTTCAGATTACTATAAGAAAGAACTCAACCGTCTTAGACATGGAAAAAATATAAATAAAATACACGGGAATTATAATTATTTAAGTGTATTACTTAGATTTATTTAAAATTGAAGACTTTCGAAATACAGGTTCAAAATGCGGAATGACCTCCCTCCAATAATGGTTGCTGAATTTTGAATTTAATTTTGATTTATCAAACCGATGCCACTCAAACAACTATCCACCTACTGGCGACATTCTGAAAACAAAAAAAAAACGGATTCAGATTGCTTAAAAACTAAATTAATTAAGGAAATCTCGAAATAAAAATGGTCATTATTGCTACATTTAAAAAAAAAAAGTCTGATGGAATAGACCAATAAATCTTCAATGCCTTATAAAGGAATAAAATTAATGTATCTTAATTTAGATTTCTCTTCTGAAAATATTGTAAGTGGACGTATGTCTCTCACCTAGCACCTGATGATTATTCTTATGAAAATAAAATATTTGGGGTAGGAAAATGATAGTAGTTATCATTTAAAAACTAAACGTTTAAAAAATAATAATTAATATTAATATACTTTAGATCGTCTGATAATTAAAAATGGATTACAGTTTATAATTATTATTAATTCAAATATTTAATCAATTATAATGAATTATGAACTGGTTTCTGTAATTATTTACGAATTATTTACGAATGTAATTATTTATTACGAAAATAAAGTACTGATCTTCAGTATTTTATAGAAATGTCGGACTGTCTTCTCTCAAATTCTCTCCTCAACCCTAAAAGATTTTAATGGATTTTGTAGAGTAATTACACTTTGCTCGAATGTACAAAAAGTTCTTTCTCTCGGGAGATTCGACCCTCAGTTTAAAAAAGATAAAGACTTAAATATTAAGAAATACAAATTTTAATCTGCTTATAACATCGAAAGTAACAATCTATCCACAAACCACTTTATAATTATTTTAAATTATATTATTCCATTACATGTTTAATATATTTATTTTACTATTTAAATATTACGATTTCTCTTATTTTGATGGCTTTGTCAATTAATTTATAATATCAATGGCGGAATATTGTGGTACTAAAATAAGGTAATTTAATTAGTATTTCACGTTAAATAATAATAAATTCAATTTAATAATTATATATAATGCAGAACAATAAGTGCTTTACAATTTTAAAGAACTAAAAATAATATTTTAAACAATTAATGCGAGGGAATAGAATACAAAATTTATCTGTCCCAGCCAGGACTCGAACCTGGATCTCCGACTTTCCGGACACGAATGTTACCACTTGTGTTGGAAATTTAATAAGTTATCTAGCTCGTCCCGGTGGTGCAAGTGGTAGCATTCGTGTCTGGAAAGCAGGAGATCCAGGTTCGAGTCCTGGCTGGGACATATAGATTATTTAAAAAAAATTAAGAAACCACAACTAAATTAATACTTATAAACAAATATTGTATCAGAAAACATATCGACAAATCTACAAGGTACTTGTATAGTCAGTCTCATTTAATAAATGAATTGTCCAATGGACGGACATCAACATTAACAACATTCTCGAAACGGTTTGTTGCTTGAATTGCACTTCAGTTTGCTTAGAATGGACTCAGTCAATCGGTTTTATTACAAGTTCACGACTTTCACCTCAGAAACACACAAAAACTCCTGCACAAACACACAAACGCAGCGCGCACTCACACACAATTTACCAGCTAACAAATTTTCGATTTTTTGTATCGATTTTTACCGTTTCTTCTTCCGGGTTGGACCGTGTCAAATTGGTGTTATTTGCCGAGCTTTCGCACATCATGTGATGGCTTCTTCAGGGCTGAAAAGAGAATGTTTTCATTCTGAAAATAATTCATTCTCTTTTCAGCCCTGAAGAAGCCATCACATGATGTGCGAAAGCTCGGCAAATAACACCAATTTGACACGGTCCAACCCGGAAGAAGAGACGGTAAATACTTCTAACGACCGTCGAAGCCTACGTGAACAAATATATGTATCGATTAAATCATCGATGTTCCATCTGTTCATGAACAGACATATCAGTTGATAGTACCCTTCCACAGTTGTACTTCATATTTCTTTTTCCTCATTATCTTCACTTCATAAATTCAATTGAAAATCCGTTATAAATATTTTTATCTATGTTAATAATTTAAAAGGATGTCATTAATGACATGAGTTTATTACTCCGAGCATGTCAAAGTTCTCCCCTCCCGGCCAGTCATGACCTAGCCTTAATGATCTTACCTTTCACCCTTATCGTCTTCTGCAGGTTAAAAGGTCAAATTATACATTTAACTTAATGGAAGTCTGATGAAACATGGGAAATCTGCTTAATTTACGCTGCCTTACAGCTTTCTACAGCCCGAAGAAGGAAGCAGAACTCATGATGACTCATAGATCCATATAAATCCATATACAGATCCATATGTGTCCGCATATAGATCCATATGTGTCTGCATATAGATCCATATGTGTCTCCTATATCCAATTTATGTTAAATTTATGTGATGCACGCTTAAGAGTTTTATCTTACGATAAGTTGTATTATATTGTGAGAGCACTCTCTTGTGCCTGTGTTTATTTAGAACTATTAACCCCCCCCCCCTTCACCACCCACCAAAATAACAAACAACAAAACCAATTATTTGTTCATATTATACAAGAACTGAAGTATAGATTTTTCCGAGTTTCGAAACCATACCAAAAACCATAAAATGTTCGAACATTGTTTAAAATTTATTCAGGCCGTTTTCACTATTGTTCATTCAACTTCAGATTTTCATTTTGAATTCTGTTTGACATTTGAAGTTCGCTAATGTGAGACCATATTGGACTCTGAGTGTAGCAAAATATAAGGGTTATGACATATCTTCTTCCTCTTGTTCTACGTTAACTTCACTAAATTTAAACTGAATCTTATTCAGTTTGTCTTAAAATGACACCATAAATGCCCAGTTTAAGTTATTATTTTTAATTTTTACCTTATTTTCATTTATTTATATTTTTTTTTTGCAGTTTATGAGCAAGAAATATACTATCAAGGACGCATTCTTTATAGCCAATTATTATTCTTAATGTTTTGCTTTAGAAGATCAAGTCTCCATAGAACCGGTTTAATAGAATGTTATTAATTTTAATAAATTGCTAAATAAATAAGTATGATGAAGTTTATATATTATTATTCTATATATATATANATAAAAACATAATTTTCCTAGGTAATTGATAGTATAAAATGAAAAATTGTAAATTAAATAAATCTTTAAAATGGTTCATTGTATTAAATTAATGAAGTTTATTTCGACCAGAGAAAATAAATAAGTTGAGCGGGTAATTCACAATATTTGATGTTTTAATTATTAAAAATGTTATGATATGGCACTGGGGTCCTTATAAGATTGTTCAGCAACTTAAAGTGGCTAACTTACTCATTTTTTTTTTAAACATTTTTTTTTCTTTCTGAGGACTTTGAACTATATTTACTTTAAAAACTAATAAGCGGATTTCTCTAACTATGTAAAAATGAGAATTAGCTGTGAACGAACCTTTTTGATAATGTAGCCTTATTTAGAGAACTGCTGAAATGGCTGACTCCTAAGTATATCTAATTATTGACAATTTCGTTCATAAACAGATATTCTAATTAATTAAATACAACCAAAAAAGGTTTTTACTATTCGTATAGAGAAAAATTTTTGTGATCGCTCATGGTCTGTAATGTTAGCCTTCAGCCAAAGAAGGAAAACCCCTGTCTAATTCTTTATTCTCGAAGACATCCTTTAACAAAAGACTGTGCTGAATATTATGCCATTCTTGCGGAATTTACTGATTTATAATCTGGAATACCAATCACATTATATTAATGTAAAAAAGATGGAAAGAAATTGCATAATTACAGCTATATTTAATTAAAAAAAGAGCATATAAATATTACTCAAAACTTATATTATTTCCATAATTTTAAAATTACTAAGCAAACATTAGACCTAGAATAATAGTTAATTAAATTGTATAAATATAGATATAAATAAAGTAAAGATTAAGAATTAACATTGCTTAAGTAAATTTTTATCGTAGCTTTTATACTAATTTATGAAATTTTTTAGTTTCTTTTTCAAAAATTTGATCGAACACTTAAAATATATTTTATGAACGTTCACTATAATGAATTAAAAGCTTAAACTTCTTTTGGTATCATGTTTATTCACAAAAGTTTTGAACTTACTATCTGAGTTAAGAGAATTGTAAAAATTTCTATCAAATTTTCTTTAAATTTTATCAAAGTACACATAATAAAAAGAATTATTAAAGATGTATAATAAAAAAATGCCTTACAATTATAGAGCTTCATTTTTCTTCATAGGAATTCAAGAAAAACCTAGAAGCTCATTAAAAAAAATGTGCTATGTTATCTTGTAGAATGTTTATTAAGTTTAGAAAATTACGTACATATTCTCATCCAACAGCGCAGTTTATTTCAGGAGAGCGATTCGATTACTTTTCAAAAGGAGAAACAAACGAAAAATAAGTAACTTGAAGTAGCATATTTAATTTTTTTTTGAGACACAAAAAAAAACCAGATCTTCCGAGGAATAAAAAATTTATAATGCAAACTTTGTATGTACCTCATGTTACAAGGGTAAAAAAAATCCGAGATATAGCCTATGTGAACTTAAGGAATTCCTCAGTATTGCTATTGTTTTATATTTATATTTAAATATATATTTCAGACTGAATTTCAGGTAGACCTAATCCAACATAAGATCACTCCTGTTAAGAGATTGTAATAGCGTGGGTGGGATCCTAAGCAAATGTATTTTCATAGATTCCTAGTTCTGAAATTTTTAAATGAATTGTACTGAATTTTAAATACAGCTGAGCTTTTTGAGATTAAAAATTAAATATAAACTCAATCAGAACATGCGAAAAGGGTGAAATTAAGGGCTGAAATATCAATATCATTATAAAATCATTAATAATGAATTAATTTTACATTAAACATTTTTTTTTTAAATTAAATGATGAAATGTAGGAAAAATTGTGTTTATCTGTCATATTTTGGATACTATTCATACCCTTGCTAATGATTAAATTTTTCTTGTCATGTTTGATTTCTGTCGAATTTATACTGTACTATTATTTATAACACGAAGGATTTGGTTACGTAAATTAGAGGGGGGAGGGAAATAAAATCTGTCAAATTGGTGTGTTGCGATAAATGTTTTTATCGAGCCATTATGATATTCGATTGAGAAAAAGCAGTAAAGAAGAATTATACGTTCTACTCATAGTTTTCATCATTAGTTTTAGGCGGGAATAGTAGAAGTTAGGCGAGAAATTTGAATCCACTGCTATTTTTATTAGAATTGTTTGTATAAAATTTATAGTAATTTTATAAAAATTGTTTCAAATATTTTATTGAATGGTATGATTCTATATGGAATTTCATTAGAAGCCCTAAAGACATAAGGAGTTGTCAGGGAGCAAATTCTGTTGAAAAATGTTGCGGGTTTTTTAAGCATTATTTATTATAATTATTACTATTTTGTTTTGTATGAGCAAAGTTCGTTGAGTATTTTTATTTTATTTCAATTTTTCTTGTGAAAGATGGAACTGAGTCGGTAAACCCATTGTCATGCGAAGTGTGTAAAATCCTAAATTTGTAAAATATCTGCGAATATTTCTTTAATAATTATATTCATTTTTACAGGTTTTTTTTATGAATTGTTTTATCATCAAGTAAATATTAAAATATACTTCTGTGTATGTAGGAATGTAACAATTTAGGAATAATTCACTGGTTTTTTTGGCATTGCTAAGCCGATGCAAATTTTTCTGGAAAATTGTGGTTTCCAGATTAGGCCTCACAGAAACCTAAATGACGACAGAAAGGCCCGATGACGACAAACCTAAATGCACCCAGATGCCATCACCATCTTGTGCCATCAATATTACACTAACCCAGCCTTTGAATAGTTTTTTCTTTCATTTTTTTTCTCCTACACTGATCTGTCCTTCACATCCACATTTATATTGATTTCATTTTTTATCTAGGGAGAGCCTTCCCTTATATTAGTGTAACATAATGGTTCGGGACTGGATATATTAAGGTTTATCAAGACAGTTTCTAATCTCAACATAAAGGTTATTAAAAATATCTACTAGTAGTACAAATAAATATAAATCAATGGAGAAAAAAATAGTCATGAGAATAGCTTGTATACGTTATATTACGGTAGAATTCGCTAAAATTGCCACTGATAAATAACGAAGGTCATTTCTCAATTGATGGTTTCAACGGAACAAATATGGTATACTACTAATTTTATTCGATTACTTTAAAATTTGTTACTTTTAAAAAAGAATTACGTCTGAAGAGCATATTATGTAATTTCTTTGATTGGCGAATAAGTTTTATTTGATTAATTTTGTACTAATATGATGAATAGATCATCGTGACGACTTCTTTCTTTCTTATAGTGTTCTATATCGAATTTTTTACCTTTTTCTAAAGTTTTTTCAAAATATGGTTTTAATTTACTAAATTAAATGATAGAAACAGAATGTTTTTTGTTTTTTTTTTTCACTTTTTAAATGGTTGCTACCTTATAAACATTCAGTAACATACTTGCTATAGTATTTTAAGGAGCAATACTTTTAATTCAGGAGAATGCACAATACGTAGAATAAAGTAATATTTATAATGATACTGATTGCATTTGAAGTTTCGCATTGGATATTTCAATATTTGTACTAGTTTTGGCCTTCCAAATGGCTATTTTTTTTTTGGCATTAAAATGGACGTTTAACACTGAAAAGTCACAAATAGAATCCCACTTAACTATATGAAATAATATAAAGAATAAAAGTAAAAAACACTGTAAAGTTTTATTCCACAAGACCAGTAGCGGAATTTCAATAGAATTGTCATTTTTAATAGTTTTGTATTAAGTGACTTGGAAAAATCTTGATATCTCATTTTTTTTTTAATTTTGTTAAATAAATAATGTGTTGCTGTTTAAAGTTCTAAGTTATTTATTTTATAAAAAGAAATATTTAACTTTCCCTTAGAAGGTTTTCTTTTAATTTGAGTCGTATGTTTATTGGCCAGATGAGTTATGAAATTATCAAACTTTCGGCACCCCTACTCAATAACTAATCATTCTATTGAAAAAGGAAGAAAACAGTCAAATATAATGAGAAAGTAAATACGTGGCAAGCATAATTTTATTATAAAATATAAAATAATTATATAGATGACAGTCATTTTTTCCATTTTCCACTAGCATCTTTTTCAAATCCATAAGAATGTTAATTGTATGTTAAAACTTACACATAAAGCAATCTTTAAGTAAGGGCAATTTTTGTTTGCATGGTAAATATATGACAATTTTTTTATTGTATTCTTCAATGATGTGTGTCTTATGGCATTTTAATTTTAAAAAAGTTTAGTAAAAATGTTTAAAGAGATAAATTATTTAAAAAGAATCTTGGAGTATATTTTATAAGAGTGTGGTATAGTTTTGTTTTATCAAATAGTTTTCAATAATTTATTTCCTGAGAAAAANAATATTTATTTTTGAAGCTAAATTTTCCATGAAAGTCTACATACCATTAACCGAGAAAATATGCTGTGAAAAAGTTGTATTTAGTTTTTTTATAAGATAAATTGGTTAAAAAGGTTTAATTGTTATTTATATTAAGTAATTCAAAGTTCATAAAAAAATTTAATAATTCTCTGTTGAAAGTCCATTGAGCTAATTTTCACCATTTTTTTCATGATGTTTCTACGTAGGAGTAACAGTTTTTATTTTATTTTTCACACCGCTTTAAGAATAACAGAGAAATTCAAAGTAAAAAAAAACTTAAAAAACTAATACTTTTGACTTCTTTTAATATAAAACCTAAGCACTATATTTGGTTCCTATATTTTAAAAATATGAGGGGCAACAATCAAAGTTACTTCCTTAAATATATCCTTATTTTCCGGGGTTTTTTCACTCTCTAACGCTTACTGGTTTCTATAATTTTTTTGTAACTCTAAAAATAACGAATATATATTGACAGTTTTTCAATTTGGTCTTTCTCTAAAGCCCTACAACCGATTTCAGCCATCAACAAATTCATCTTACGGTTCAAAAAGTAACTTAATTACCGTTGGTTTCATTATTTTAAGGATTACGAACGCTAAAGCATATATATATATATATATATATATATGTACGT
>KZ807570.1:191169-203486 GCA_000696205.2 Oncopeltus fasciatus
TATATATATATATAGACAAGCTACTTCAATTTTTATTATTCTAAATAAATTCCGTATCCAAGTAATTAACTTGTAAAATACTTCAGAGAACAGAAAAAATCCCCTTGAGAAGGAATGCAAAGTGGAAACACCGAGAAATAATAAAAATTTGTAGAGCTGATATTACTTTTCAAATTTTTAAACATAGAACCATGTTTTTAATTTTGTAGTTGCCATTATATGGAAGTATAAATAAATAAATATATATATTCCGTTATTCCTTTTGTGTGTGCACTGCACTCTATATCCCACATGTTCTTGATTGCAACATATCGCAGCCGAGAGTGTTTCATATATATATATTTATATATATATACTCTACAGAATTGCAGAAATTTTTCTCTTAAATAATAAAAATTGAAATCTGGTAATAATCTTAACTTAGAGATTGGATTTTGAGGAAATCTTCACTTCAAATTCAGATCCTTCAAGATACAAATGGGAAATGGGCTTCCAGCATGAGCTCCCCTCAGGGGACCGGAGAGAACGGGGAGAACGCTCAGAAGCAGTGGGACACTAGCTGTAAAACAGGGATATTTATCGCGGGGGACAGGAACCCCCAGATAGACACAACATCCGCTCTAGAGAGCGCCACTTCACACCTCCCACTAGCTACAAATCACTCTAGCGCCCACCCCTCTCACGTAAACTATCTCTGTCACATCCCTTTCATCTTGATGGGAATTTAAAAAAAAAAAAAAAAGATAAGAAACTCTAAATAGGTCTTCTTTTAAAATTTTTATTACTCACACTTGCCTGTAACCGAGTATCCTTAAATAATTAGTGATTTGTTAACAACATTTATTGGTCTTTCTTTTTCATGAAATTTACCTAAATACTTTTATCAAGAGTGATGGAATAGGATTTAACCTGCCGAGCTCCCTTTCTTCTAAGTAGTCTTAGCCGTTGCATGGAAATTTAAAATAATACAATCTATGATAACAATAGCATACAACCACTGAAAATTATGTTTTGGGAGACCAAATTAATCTCAACATGTAGGCTAAGCCTGCACTTTAAATATCTTTAAGGATCATATAATCATAGAATTCATGTATCTGATTATTATCTATTATTGTTTACGGGGGAAGGGACTTTTCACAATAGAAATCAAATCTCTCCTCCGAGAGTTGCCGATTCCACTGAAGGTAGGCAACTACAGAACGAGAAAATCAGAGGAAGAAGGGTGGTAGGGGAAGGCACCAGGGTGAATAAGGGAAGAAAAATATTTGGTGGGGGTATGCTGAACCAGAAAAAGATAAAATACAACAACAATAAAACGAAAAATAAATAAATAAACCAATCAATTTTATCAGATTATTAAAAAAAATATAATTTTGAACCAATTACTTTAATTGATTGAATAAATGCATGTACCATTGAAGTAACAATATGATAGAATAAAGAAAAAAAAACCTTCACAATAAATGACAAGGGTAAATGATTTATTAAAGCAAAATAAATGATTTGTTGAAGCAAAACTTTGAAAATTTCTTGAAACGGAATCAAAGGAAAAAAAGCCTTTTCATTTACTTAAAGTAAGTTACACATCATTATATTATTATTGGAGTTTCTAAATAAAATTCTATTTTTATATAAATGATAAGATCAAAAGAAGTAATTAAATTCTCAGAACTTATTTATTTACAAGAGACCCTTTTTGCGAAAAATTGGAAAGGCAAAGGATAGATCGAAATCAACGATTTCGATTGAAAAGTTGAATGATTTAAATTGGGAAGAATGAAAGAGATAATTAAAAAAAAAAAAAAAAAATACATTCTGGTTTAATCAATTATGGTCAATTTTCATTCTTTACTGGGTAATACAAACAGTTGTCCTTTGGTTCGAATCTCGGCGAGGCTGATAGTTTTCTTTTTCAAATATTATTTTATAAAGTTGTTTTATTTCTCTAATGCACTGAATACTCGTCACAGCATCAAAGTAATAATAAATTTTACGAGACAATATTCTCCCTTAAAATATTAAAAATATTACTTTAAATTTTTAACTTATAGCGGACTTCCTTCGTGTGGAAAAAATCTTTCAGGAAAGGTGGGGTAAAAGGGGTAAAATACAACGTTAGATGGGTTAAATCAAAAGGTCGACAAAGTCCACTGACAACGCTTTTTGTTGGAGCGCTTTCGAAGTCACTGCCTCATCATCAGTGCTCTAAGTTGGCCTACACTCTGAATACAGAAATAAGCAATCTCGGGTAGCAATTGACCGGCTTAGAGTTAGAGAGCTAAGGATGAGGCAGTTCCTTCGAAAGCGCTCTAAAAGGCTTGTAGTAAAAGGCATCGGCCCTTAGAAGATATTATTTTTATTTGAAATCGGATTAGGAGAAGAGGAGTGTTCAGATATAGACCAAATTTTGCAGTCGTAGTTACTTTGTTGTTATTTTAGTTACAAAACGTTTTTAGAACATAATAAGTATAAAATGTAATTTTCAAACGTTTATATACTGTAACATATTTATGAAAACGCTTGTTAAGGCGGAAATTTACGAATGTAATTACTATGAGTGAGCGCTTCCCCCTCTCTTTCTTCCCAACAAGTATAGAGCAAAGCCATATTTTTACTTTTTACAATCTCTTTTACAGCCTCTTATTTAAGGATCATTTACTCTTATTTATTTCCATTTTTAATGATGCATTGGAAAACAGTGTATATGCAGCTCCCGCGTGATAAGCTTATAAAAAATAAAAAAAATAGACACTGGTTTTCTTTTACATATGACCATTAAAAGCTTTAAATATTGTGTTAAATAATTGGAAAATTATTGCTGTTGTATTATATTAATAAATAAAAGAAGTACTAAAAATAGTTGTCTTAGAAAATTTTCCGTGAGGGTATCAGTTATCCACGTTGGTACCATGAGGCTACTATAGAAAAATTTGAACAGATCATTACCGATCCTACATTTTAAGAAGTTACACATATAAATAAATAAAACAGAACTTCCAAAATATAAACTTAATTAATTATTAGGTTTTAAATTATATTATAGATATAAAGGTTTCCTTCAAGATACAAATGGGAAATGGGCTTCCAGCATGAGCTCCCCTCAGGGGACCGGAGAGAACGGGGAGAACGCTCAGAAGCAGTGGGACACTAGCTGTAAAACAGGGATATTTATCGCGGGGGACAGGAACCCCCAGATAGACACAACATCCGCTCTAGAGAGCGCCACTTCACACCTCCCACTAGCTACAAATCACTCTAGCGCCCACCCCTCTCACGTAAACTATCTCTGTCACATCCCTTTCATCTTGATGGGAATTTAAAAANTATTAATATGTTTTTATTTATTTAACGCGAGTAGGTGATGATTATTTACACTAAATATATTATGAGACAAGCGATAAAGATATGAATGTAATGTTAATAACACAATAATTGAATCTGAAGCGAGTGTCATGAGGACTGTGAGATAATGATTAAGCCATATTCTGACGTCACATTACACCCTCGGGTTCACGAAACCTCGGTGCACTCCGGCGCCAAGAAGAGCCACAGTAAATCTACGTCGATCCTCGGCTACCTGTCTGCTCGACGTCATTTCTCAAGCAGCCCGCTCACGGTAACAGACAACCCATTGGAAAGATCATCGCTCAACTGGCTGCCTCGCATTCTCGCTGCTATGGAAGTTGTGTTAAGACAGTGATTGACTGAAAATCAGTTGTAGCAACAATAAACTCCCTTAAGTTGGAGCGTAATCAGAAAACATTTTTTTTTATACGATTCATTATAAATAAGGATACGATTATAATTAATGTATATTTTGCTAATATTGCATAAAACATATAAAGTTTTTTTTATTAAAATCACCTAATAAATTGCTATTAAATAAAAGGTTATTTTATCATACCTTCTATTATCCGCCTTCATTGGTTTCTGCAAACCATCTTCTGCGGCGAGCGCTTTCGGACATTGAACATCTTCTTGGCCGAATACATGTGTTCACTGTCTGTATTCAACTCAGTGAACACATGACAGTGAACACATGTGTTCGGCCACGAGGATGGACAATGTCCGAAAGCGCTCGCCAACAGAAGATGGTTTGCAGAAATCAATGAAGACGGATAATAGAAGGTATGATATACTAAAAAATACTTTTACATACCAACATTTATTCAAAATACATATTCCAAAAGAAAAAAAAAATTACTTGGCAATAACAATGCGCAAGACAAACTTAGAAAAGATGGATCATCAACAGTTAGAATCCAAAAACTAAACAGAAACTTGCCAACAAAACGGACTCCACTTATTATTCCTCAGCTATTCAATAACTTTTCAGAGAATGTGAAAGTAACTATAGAATCTACAGTGACGAAACTTAGTTACTTCACTAAGTATGTGACTGATTGTGGAAGAGACGGAGTAGTTCTGAGGAAGATCAACAACGTGGGACATCCTGCAAATTGTGGATAGCGAGGCTCCAAGCGGTCTGTACAAGTAAACCTGTTTCTTTAAGTAATTGATTATTATTGTTAAATCTTTCTTATTTTTTTATTTGTGTTTTGTAAACGGTGGTTTGTATACATATACGCCCTATAAAGACTTTTATAATAAAGTAAAATAACCTTTGAATTTTTTTTTTTACAGATTCATTTTGAAGATTATTTTTGTAAATAAAGTGAAATCTAATTTTCCTTTCACTAGCCATATTGGCCTTTTTTTGGAGAGCTAGCCACATTAATACAAGTATGTGATAAATTACTGTAAATAAAGGAAAGAAAAAAAAATTGGTAAAGAAAACAGAATTCCAGGGTTATAATCTAAATAGATTTAACTCTTATTCATAATTTACAACTCATGGCTTTGGCGTTCTTCGACAGATGCAAAATTGGTGCATATACACTCACTAAAAGCACACTTAAAATTAACTTGTAGAAAACTTACCCCAACGAAATGAAGCTATTCACCTTGGCACTGTCACGACATTAACAGAACAAAAATTCAATTTATTAGATATACATATATATATATATATATATATATATATATATATATATATATATATATGCACACACACATATATTGTCTCTTCTTGCTCTAACATCCGCAATTCATAAAAAATGAAACTAAATTCGGTATTTAAGCTTATTTTTGAAAACTGTTCGATAAATTCAACATCGGCTAAAATTGATGCGGGGTGAGAGAGGGGTGTTTAGAGGGAGACCAAAATATAATAAAATATAAATAACAAAACGTACGTTAAAAGGAATTTTCTATCATTGTTGTTTTATAAAAAGTAATAAAAAAAAATACATTTACCATTTCATCTTCCGGGTTGGACCGAGTCAAATTGTTGTTATTTGCCGAGCTTTCGCACATCATGTGATGGCTTCTTCGGGGCTGAAAAGAGAATGAGAGTTGTGACAGACACAACTCTCATTCTCTTTTCAGCCCCGAAGAAGCCATCACATGATGTGCGAAAGCTCGGCAAATAAGAACAATTTGACTCGGTCCAACCCGGAAGATGAAATGGTAAATACATCTGACGACCGACGAAGCCTACGTGAACAAAAAAATACATATTAAGAAAACTATTTAAGAATGTATTTTTTAGATTTATGCGTGCCCTCATATTTTTTAAATTTATAAATCTAATTATGTACTTATGACTTTCACTGCAATTATACCTTAAAAGAAGTCGATATTATTTATTTCTTATATGAATGAGGGTTAGAGAGGAGGGGTTTAAAGTTAAACCAACGTTATATCGTCGATGTTATTTTATGAAAAAATTTATAAAACACAATGCATGTAAAATTTAATTACGTAATGAGCATGTTTTATAACAATTTTACGAAAAACGCTTGTAAGGTTTGAAAGCACTAATATGATTACGATGTATGAGAGTATTCCCCACTATTCCTTCCCGGCCAGTCTAGTGCAAAGCTTAGTGGTAATGAATATATCGTTCATTGCTCTCTGTGGATGTAAATAATAGTAATTTTTTTTTTGCTATTATTAATGTCCTGTGAAAATATGTTTAGATTACGCAGCTCCAGCATGAAAGCCTTACTGCCCTAAGACATAAATGAGCAAGCTAACCAACTTAGAGAACAACTATAAAATACTTTGGAAACTGCTAAGGATCCAGTTTGAGAGCAGGTGTCAATTGCTTTTTCTTGTAGAACAATGTTACAAAAGTTGTCTTGCAACTTGGAATCTAAAAAGGCCGATTGTTCATAAACTCCAGTCTGAAGTTTGTCGATCCTTACAAGCACAGGGAAAATAACAACACACTTGCCAGCAATTTCATTACTAGGGCTGACGGAGGGAGACCAGCGTTGCGGAACCTGACCCCAGCGCCGCCTATAAATCCGAAGGGGTGGGGGAGAGCTCTATCAAATTTGTATTTAATCCGAGTGCCCCTCGAGTCGTGGGGGGGAAGGGGGCAAATCGGATTCCGACCCTCCCTAATGGAGATATACGAGACGTTCGCCAATGAGCACTCCACCAGCACTAATCCCAAAGAGGCCTGTTTGTTTATTTACACAGCAGGCCTGCTTGTGTGCTTCTCCCCCAAGGAGTATAGTATCCTCCTCCTTCTGGGTGGAAGAATACCCCAGAAAACGCGGTTGTTTTTTTTTTATGCTGTCCCTAGAAAGAGAGAGCTTTGGCTTCTGAAGAGGTGGCTTTTCATACCTTCTTTCTAAAAGTTAGATATACAGAAGAACTATTCGACTGTTCCTAGTTACCGGGTTATAGGTATTGGTAACCCAATGTAATTTATAAGGAGTAATTTTGTGGTAGAACAGTTATTTTTTTTTTTTGCTGGGTTAGCCTCCCTTGCAACCACTAAGGGTCATTGGAGGGAGGGGCTATCTACAGGTTGCCACCCCATTCTAAACACCCATGACTCAGGACAAGCTTCTATATTATAAATAAAAGATTGACCTGGGCGGGATTTGAACCCGCGGCGTCAGGATTGCGAGACCCGTACGGATCCCCTGAGCTAGCCTGGCGCCCCAGAACAGTTATTGCCAAAAAAATCTCAATTGTCTCTCCCTATAATATGCAGCACTAAAGACTAATAAAATCTCTCAGCGTGAAGAAAGCATCTCTTGCGAAAGCTCGCCAAAAACTCCTTTAGTACACGTTCAAGCCCGAAAGAAGAATGCATGAATATTTCTAGGAGCCCATGTGGACATCGTTATAACCTTTACAGCGAGGATATTGTTCAGAGAGTGAAGAGCATCGACAAACCAGCTCATTCTCCTTTCAGCCCTGAAGAAGCCACCACATGGTTTGCGGAAGGTCAACGAAATCTAACTTTACTACATGGTAAAGGCTGGAAGAAGTATTCGTGGATATTTCTCTGGAGACCGTGGAAGCCTAAGCGAACAAAATCAAAGTGTTAGATAATTTTGAAGGACTGTTTTGTATTTTATCAGTTAGTTTCTTGTTCCTGTAAATATACTACTAACACACAAACAAATAGAATCTGGATTCCGTGAAGGCAAAGATCTATAATTATTACTGTTATACTAATACAGAATATAAGTATAACTTACTAATCTGAATGTGTAAGTTATATATTTATATAAATATAGAGGAATGTAAAAATTTATCTTTTTATAAATAATTTAAAAATATTTTGAATTTTTCTAGTATGCTGTTAAAAAAAAAGCAGATAAAGGAAAAATAAGTTATCATGTTCAAAATTAACTTTAGAAATAAATAGTTCTAAAGCATTTAATAGCTATGGTTAACAAAAGAAATCATCTTGGTGTGAAATTCCTTATTTTTCGAATTTCCATGCACTATAGTCAAAATCGGTCGATGAGTAACAAATTCGCAAGTGTGTTGATCGAAATTAAATCTGATGCTATCTTTTAATAAAGATAATGAATGGTACTTATGCGAATAGCTGACAGGAAATCTGCTACTAAGAGCTTGTATTTGACTCTAATGAGTAAATGAATACGACGGAGTCATAGAAATGACGTGGGAGTGTAAGAGGTCATTAGAAATAATCCTAATATCGAACCAAATTCAATGTCCACGTATCCACATTTCATTTAAACATTCCTGTATAGCGCTTATCGTTAGACATCTTGGGAAACACTATGATCCCATTAAATGTGATCACGTTCCGCTGCACCAGGTATTTTCAAGGGAAGATAAAGGGGGTATATTTACATTTTGTCTTTTGGATCTTGTTGATTTTCATTAAATTAGGGGACAGGTAGAGAATTCCTCCGAGCCTCCTCGGACTCATTCCACTAGATGTTATCTCTCTAGCGCCGGCCTAACCCAACGTTTCGAGTGGGACTCCCAAGACTGGCGTTGCGGGTTCGAGCACCTTTTTTCTTTGTAGATCGTAAAACAACAGCCTACCCAGGAAGATGGCTAATTATGATATGGTGGTTATAGTTCCTCTCCCTTTATCAGCGGGGTAAACCTATAAATACCACTAAAGGATAAATAAGATAACTGTCATCTGAGTCTTAGAGACAATAAGCATAGCTAACCGTTATTCCCAATTGTACAAACAAGTCCCAATGTTTAAGTTAACTAAAATATACTGGAGTTAAAAATCGGGAAAAAAAAGTCACAAAGGAACTGCGTTAAGTTTCTCCTTAAATTGAGGAGATTTACCATGTTTCATTGAAGAAGGATATAACATTGAATAAATGCCTTATTTAATCTTACGATTACGTTCAAACCCACTTGGACAAACGTTTCAAGGAATAAATTAATCATTTTACCAAGAGCCGTTTTCCAGTACATTTGACAAATACTTATAGCTTATTTATATCTATTTTCATAGATAAATTATACAATGTTTAAGAATTTGCGTTCTAAAAGTAGGTTGTTCTAGATGTTTCGGAAATGATGAAAGTCAGAACCTTCCGCTGGTGTTTATTGGTTTTCGGCCGCTAATTTTTTTAACCTAGCTTTATTAGAATAATACTATATATTTAACAATTTTGAGTACAAGGGAACAGAATAAAAAATCTAACTGTCCCAGCCAGGACTCGAACCTGGATCTCCTGCTATCCGGGCCGGTGCTTTTACCATTTATCCTACCAGGACAAGTCTGATAAGTTATTCAATTCCCCGCACTGTATCCTGTCCTGGCTGGGACAGTTAGATGTTTTTATTCTGTTCCCCTGCACTAAAAATTGTTAAAATTAACGTGGGATTAAATACCACAAAAAAATAATATTTATACTATATATTTAAGCTTTCCTTTACTATTTCATATGTTTAATAATGATAATATGATAATGCTGAATAATGTGTGCGATTGGTTTTGTATTAAATGTCCACAAGAAAAGCTATGGAATGTCGTTCCAAGTGTGTTCCTTCATTGTTTTTTGCCGGGTTTCATTGATTCGGAATCAATGGCAGAACCGCCCCCTAGGATCTGAAAACCCCGATCAGGGATCTGCTAGGAAATTCAGGGCAGAGGTATCCACCTAGATAAAGGACATTTATTAAGGGGGGACGTGGGAAAGAGGAGCAGAGAGCCAGCCCTCCTAGGAGCGATAGTCATCGCTGAAACCTGATAGGCCGGCTCCTATCAGATGAGCGCCGGGCTAATGACAACGCTCGGACTCCAACCTCAGCCAGCTTTTTCGCGGGAAGCAGCTGATCTCCTAGGACACTGGGAGGCCACAATATGGTCAGCCAGATATTATTTAACCATTATAAGGATTTATACAGTATAAGGATTTACATAATCCGCAGCTGATGGATTTTAGCAGATTTAACTCAAGGAAATCACGTTGGTACTATGGCATAGCTTGTCAGCAGCACACAAAAAAAACCTAAAAATTACTTCTTCAGAAATAAATAACTTAATCAAAGAAAAAATGGATGGATCGACACTGAAAATTATTCTCATCTAAAAAAAATCACCCAAATTAACATTTATAACAAATTATATTTCAAAAGTAACTAACTTTACAGATTAGTGGCTTAAAAAGTATTGACAGTTATCTACGGGGGATTCCGTAACCGTGACTGTCTATACATGTGATTTCTCAGAGAAACGTACATATTGTGTAGTATTTTGTAGTGTCCAATACTGTCAGGGTATAGGACACAATTGCAAATTAAATAGATTTCCAAATAGACAAAATTTCATATAGGCCTATTCATCAGTAGCAAATTACATTAGAAATTTTTATTTAAAAATATAAATGTTAACTTGTCAAAAGATGGTCAAGAATTTAAATATATATATATATTTCCAGTTAAAGTTCCATTTAGTCTTATCTATGCACATCTTTAACTAAGCATCGGAAATTATTTTAGTTTACACAGCAAAAGCTTAATGGACAATTATAGAATCAACTTAAACCTGGCATTCCAACTTAAAGGATTTCGGAGATTACTAAATCAGGATTTCCCCTTTTAAAACAATAAAAAATTATAGTTATTTTCGCTTATTCATCTCCTAACATTTAGAACCCATGGCACTTGGAAGACCTTCATTTCTTCAATAAAAGGATTACCGGCGCCAAGGGTGGTAAAAAAGGACTGCTTCTTGGAAGTACCCCTTTCTCCATTAACTAAATTTAGGGCTAATTTTACCCATTTATTATTTAATTGATTCACTTTTTTGCTTTCCATATTATTTATGGTTAATTTCTGTGGAACATATTGCTTTATATAAAGTAGTGTTATTGCTAATAAGATAAAATGCAAATATTTTTTCCTAGTAATACTAGGAACTGTTTTGATTAGTAATTTGTATATTATTTGGGAGGCGGAGAGGGCTGCTTCTAACTATAAGTTATTTGTAAACAAGAAGTTTGGAAGTTGAGATTTTAAATGTCACATAAATATATATTTTTTTTTTTACTTTTTTAAATATGTATCTTGTGGGAGGGGTGTGCACCCAAATAGACATATATATTAAAAATTAATTAACAATTAATGTCAGGGGGTGAGGTTGGTAGCGTGCGGCCAGGAGTGGATTTATGCCATTAAGTGTGGCAATAAAGGCTGAGCGTGGCTGGCCTCCTGCCTCGGGATGTGTGTCCTGGCTTCAAAGGGTAAAGATGCCGCCACAGGAACCACACCATCCTCAAGCGGCTTTTCATCAAGCCGACATTCAAGTTGGTTTTCTGGTCAGTTTTGGAAATGCTAACCAGCCGAAATGTACTTGTGGTTGGTTGCAAGAAGAACTCAAACAACTCTAACTTAAGCAAGTGTGTATGTATGAGTGGGAGTGTTTGTTGGCCTGCATAAAATTGTAAATGAACTATATTTTTTATCTTCTTTTAAGTAGTGTAGGTGATTAAAACAATTTTTAACAGCTGATGTCATGATAACAACGTGAAACACTGTTATCTTTAAGGGAAAGTGGTAAAAATGAAAAAAAAAAAATTAAGAGAAGCTACATCATATACATATACATATATATGTGTGAGTTATCGACCATGTTATAAAATACAGTTTAAAGGATATTTAGAATTTTGATCAAATATTTTTTCACTATTACTTTAGTCTACGCCAATATTTCCAGAATATATTTTCTCTTTTTCAGGACTGAACATTTCAGTTTAATATATTTCAATATGTTGACTGTAAACTTTTTAGCCTTGGTAAGTTAATTGGAGTTAAAAATATAAACGGAGCTGTTTAGATTATTTATAATGATGAAAATTAAATGTCATGTAATTTATTTTTGATTTTATAATTACTAATCGTATCGAAATTGTAAAATAAAAAAAAAATAAAAAATATTGTTCATATGAATTTTCAGCCATGAAATAGAGAAAATATGTTCCCCAAATATTGTCCTAGACTAAAGTTATTGTACAAAATTATTTTACCAAGATCCTCAATAAATTTATTAAAGATCTTGGTAAAATAATTTTGTACAATAACTTCAGTCTAGGCTAATATTTCGAGAATATATATTTCCTCTTCTTCAGGAAAATGCACATCAATGTTTGATTAATAATTTATATTAATAAATACAATTTAAATTTGACTAGTTTTTTCTTAATTACTTTATCACTCCTACTATTAAAAAATATAAGTTTGATATTACTGAAAATATAAAGAATAATTAATAATGGTTGATGGTTGGTTGGCCGTCTCGAATATCATGTGAGAATGGTCGGGGTTTCGGCCAGGAAGAAAAAAATATACACCAAAATTTGGAGTAATATTTTTATTTATGCCAACGTTTCGGCTTAGCTAGTAAGCCATCATCAGGGCTAAAAAGACAATACACACAAATAACAGTAATGCATAAAAATTGAAATATCTGTACAACAAGAAAAAAGGATATGTAAGAA
>KZ807570.1:203601-222225 GCA_000696205.2 Oncopeltus fasciatus
AAAAAAAAAAAAAAAAAAAAAAAAAAAGAAAAAAAAAAAAAAAAAAAAAAAAAAAAAAGAGATCTCTCTCCACTCCTCACTGAAGCCCGGAAAGTTATACACGAAAACTTTTACTCATTGTAAATTTTCTTTTTGTGTGTCCACTACAATCATTCTCCTGCTTTTTCTTATTTATTATATATATCGCAGCTAGGAATGTTTCTTTTCTGTAATCACACACTCTCGCGCACACACATAGTGTGTTTTGGTTGTTTTCCCCCATAAGTTTATGTTTTCCTCATCGTTTGCGGGATGGTTAGAAGATCTCTCGTCACCCTCCTTACCGGAAGCATTGGTCAGGCGGCATGCGAGTTCCATGGGAATAGCGAGAGCTGGTCCACCACACACCCGCGACGGACGTCACCTCCCGATCCTGCCCTCCCGATGGAGCAAGGGCAGATGGGATAGGAAGCGGTCCAGTGGCCTGGAAAATAGACCGGCACCTGCTATCCCCTCAGATTGAGCCGTCCCCGAAGCCGGCGCATCGTGGCTCACTCCTACATCTGTCACTCTCCGCTCTACACGCGCCTCTGAAAAGCGTTTCCTCGCGTACACATTACCATATTTATTGGGTTATTCTTTCTCATTCCTCCTTCGGCCGTCACTAATGGTGCTCGCAGCGTGCCGGGATTTGTTCTGGGTGTACAACTTACCCTCTGCTCCTCACCAGTACTTCCACAAGTCTGGAACTCTCTGTCCCAGTCACAGGAAACATTTAAATAATCATCGAAAGGCCCAAAACTGAAGAATATTAGAAATTTTTTTATTTTAAATATTACCTCAAATTTTATTCATGTTAAAGAGAGCATTGATTGTTATTGTTAGAATTACCATTTATGATAATTTAAATTTATTAGTACGTTTTATTTATATTTTATAATGCCAATCAGTGTGAAAATGTATTTAAATATTCAAATAATTATCTCAGAATAAATTAGAGATTTATTACAGCATTTACAAAATGAAGAGAAGCTACACAGCTTATGTGTATGTTTCACACACAAACATATCCATCTGTGTATGTGTGTGTTACTATCTTCTAGTACCCACAAATATTATTGGACTTTGTAAGATGTATATTAAATTTGACCTCTCTCTCTCTCTCTCTCTCTCTCTCTCTCTCTCTCTCTCTTTTCTCCCTCTTCTTCTCTCTCTCACTCTCTCTTTTCTCCCTCTTCCTCTCTCTCTCTCACTCTCTTTCTCTCTCTCTCTCCCCCCCCCTCTCTCTCTCTCTCTCTCTCTCTCTCTTTGCTTATTTAAAAATGCAATTATGAAGATTCCTTCTCCTACTCTTTCCAAACGATTTTTTTCAGACTCAGCCTCAGTGACATTTTTTACACTCATCGCCTTCCCCTTGATGTCGATCCACTGAGATAGAATAAGTGGTTTTTTTCACTCTTACATATGTCCGCACTTAATAAAATATGAGAAATCTCCCCAGGCGACTGGCATTCTAAAAAGATCTTAGTAATTAAAATTTCAAAGCAATTTCCAAATAATAAAATACATTAATGAAAATAGCTTTGAAAATTTTACTTTTCACTTCAGTCCTCCACCCAACTAATCACCTTATTTGGTGAGTTTTACAACTGATAGTTGTTATACTGAGTATGATAAGTGTCTGACCTGTTTTTGGAGCTAGTGTTGTTGAAATAGCGAGTCTTAAAAAGATACTTAAGGCGAACTCATTTAAGTGAATGCTTATTGAGTAACAGCCAGGAGGTATGTAGTGTTTGTGTATTTCTTGCTAGTAATTGAAGATTCAAATTTGAAAAAAAAAAAAAAAATCAACACTAGTGTAATTTATTATCGACTATACTATGAAATAGAATAGCTTTAATTTTCCGGTGTAATCATCTGTATTCAGTGGCCTACTAAAAACCATTTAAGTGTGTGAGTGTGTGTTTAGTGACTTCTTAAACTAGCAAAAGTTAAGCTGATACACTCTCACACACAGACATTCAAAATTCAAACAAATTCAAATACAAAAACTGCTCGTTCACATATACTGTCTTAAGTTCAAAAGGAGAGTTTGTTGACCGTAGATATTATTCTAAGATGATTTTAGTTGGGGTTCGGTCGAGGTAGATCCAAAAAAACACAAATTAAAATCTGGCAGATAATCCTTCATAAAAAAATACATTTTTTTAATTTGTGTTTTTTTGGATCTACCTCGACCGAACCCCAACTAAAGTCATCTTAGAATACTGTCTTAAGCTGCTTTTCAACGAAATTGCTTCCTTGGACTTTAGAAAAGCTAAAATGTGTAAATCTATGTCTATAAATATACTTTTTTGTGAAATGAAATATTCTTATCAAGCGCATCTTATTTCCTGTTAAATGACAATACAAAACATTAACTACAACGTAATGGAAATTTTCTGATTTCCTGTCTGCTCTTAGCGTGCTATGCAACCAGTAAGAAGGGTGGCTTTCTAGAGGCACTGGCTTCTTGGCTACAGGACTTTGCAGCAGCTATGGTATCCCCTTGACTCGCCTGCAAGCGAGCTCCACACTCTTACTCCTGCACGATGCCTGTGCTGCCACCGTACGTCGGACGACGGGGTGGTGAGAGCCGGTGGGCGCCGACCCTGCCCTCTCTGGAGCCATTAGCATAATGACCGAGTATCATGTATGTAATGAGAGGAGTTTGAATCTATTACCCTCTTGGGTAGGAGGCGATCCATCAGCCTATCCACCTTTCTTATTCTCTCTCGTTATCATTTCTCTCTTCTCCTTCTCCAATCCCGCTCTCTCTCTCTCTTATCTTTAACCCCTTCTTCTTCTTACTTCCCTCTCTTCTCCTGCCTTCTAAATCTCTGGCTCTCTTGTACACATACACCATTTCATCTTTCTCATATTTCTGTAAGATCGGCTGATCACTCTCATTCACACATGCTCTACTGCAGCCGTTTTCTTTATTTTTCACCATTATCACAACTCACCCCTTTTCATTCTCAATATTCAATTCTCCTAATATTTTTGTTGTTTTTTTTTACTACTTTTCTAAAATTTAAAAAAAACGTCCACTTTTCCCACCCTCTCTAGCCCCAAACAAGATTTAAAACTTAGAAATAAAACCACTCCTTATTTATATATACATCAGAGTAAAATTAATTATTCAAACGCCTATCCTGAAAAGCCTTTTGAATTTAATTAAACATTATTTTTGATCTTAAAAAATCAAATCAAAACAAGCACATGGATTGCTGCCTATCTTCATCTTCATGTGTGATATAAAGAAACCAAATTCCTTTTAATAAATTCTTTCAGTAAAACCTGGTACAAGTTCATTTTAAGACCGTTCAAATCCGAATTCGATGAATGCGAGGAGCATTTCAGATAAAAGTAAATCAGAAAAACCATAAATTAAAAAAAGGAGAGATTTTTTGACAGTAGATATTATTCTTAGATCAATTACGGCAGACAATCCTTTATTAAAAAATACATTTTTTAAATTTGTGTTTTTTGGATCTACCTTGACCGAATCCCAACTAAAATCATCTAAGCATAAATTATAAAGCATTATTTTGTAATAGTTTTCTGAAATTTATGCTTTATAACAATTTCATGGAAAATAATTGTAAAAGAAGATGTTAAAATACAAGCGGAAGGGTTGAATCTTCAAACACCCATAGATAATGGTGTTGTCCATCACTTGAGTTACGGACTTTTAGTGACAGCAAGTGTAGAATACATAAAACAAGAATATGCTTAAACAAATTAAAAATATATTTAACTCGTAAAAAAGTCATTTATTAACTAATAAACATTTAATATCTATTATTGAATAAGGATTGGAGTTTTCTGGGGTATTTTCTATAATTATTTAGGAAGAAAATCCAAGGAAAAGAAGACTTTTCAAAATGTAATTAAATGGAAATTAACTTTACGACATAAAAAATATATTTGAAATGCGGGAGTCATCATTTTTTAAGACTAGAAAATATATTGTGTATTTTACTAAGTGTATGATGTTTTGAGTTGTTCGAGTATATTATGATAAATTATATCCCGTTTATTCTGTGTGGTACATACCTACTGGTTAGTTACGTTGAGTAATATAATATTTAAATATGCATGTTATATGTATCGGTATGTGGGTTTTCACTTTAAATAAAATAATAAGATATTACTGATTATGTTGTGTTATTATCAAATTACATGTCTTAGCTCAATTCTAATGTTTATTTAGATTTCTGAAAACTAATATTCTGTTCTTTGGTCGCTGCACTACAAGAGCCTCCGAAATTCTGTTTTTTCAACCCCCGATTCGAAGGGGTGATTTATGAGAGTGATTTATCTATAGTTCTCACACATGTGGACGAGCTTTAGGAGATAAATTTATTACTATCATATTCTACCACGCTCTAAAACCCCCCCAAAATTGTCTATCCCTTAAAATGAAATTTTATATATTACACAATCGTCGTAGCTTCGCGAGGTAAGTAAAAATGTAGGTCTCTTGGATTACAGGGTGTCTCATGAGATCCGTTCGGACCTCGCAATCCTGCGGGATAGTTCATCCCGCTCTAGGCAAGATTCAATCGATAAATAGAAGAATGTCCTGAGCCATGGATGTTTAGAATGGGATGGCAACCTGTAGATAGTCCCTCCCTACATGACCCTATTTAGTTGAAAGGGAGGGTAACACATTAAAAAAAAAATTAATCAATAGGAATAAACTTTGGGCTGTTTTAAAGATTAAATAATTTAAGCTACTTACTATGGAAGTTAAGCACATATTTGATATTTAATAAATAGTTATAGAAATTGGGGAATAATTTATAGCGTTTTTATAGTCAATTCGGATCGTATCTATACAGAAATAATCAAATTTGAAAGAAGTAATAGAATATACTCCTTGAAAAAAATCTATCACACTAACTCTCCTTTGACTCTGCATCTTCATATATTCCCTTCTCTCGAACTCTCTCCCGTCCGCTTGGTCATCCACAATACCCCCCCTCTCTCACACATCATCCCGGTCCCTCACTCCTCCCCATCCTCGAGAGATGGTTTATTATATTTACCTTTGGAAAGTGCCTCCCTCGAGGAGCTGCTGGAGGATTTGTGGGCCGGTCATTTCCAACGTCACGTTCAATCAAACCGACCATACTTCATCGATAACTCACAAAAATGACTTCTTATCGTGGCCGCCCTAATCATCCTACCGGCCATTTGTCTTTCCTCCCTGTGGCCAATGAACCCGCATTTCCGCTCAGTATTTTACTTCTAAAGCAAAGATTATCGACCTGCCCTCCGGCATCGATATAAACTATGCTTCTATCGATTTTGAACAAACTGTTGATCAGTCAAAGGCATGTATTTCATATTTTGGATTCCCCGCAAAATTGTATGGTACAATAAAAATTACAGCAAGAGAGCAAGTGCCATGTCATATATATAAACTTATAAAAGAACCTTAATAGCAGCTGAACTACTAAAACGAAATTAATAAATTTCTTGTAAATAATAATAAGTGTAAAATGTAACGCTATAAAAACGCATTTAAAGAAAATTTTGTACAATGTAACTTCGATGTTGGACCAGCCAGATACCAACAGGATTAATTTTACAGACCTTCGAATGAATTTGTTTTGGCTGAAATAGTATGAGGAGAAGGATACATTATAGGATTTCAGCCAAAACAAATTTAGTCAACTACTCAAAGGTCTCTGCCCTACCAAATATCAAAGTTACATTCTTCAGAAAAAGAGTTTAGAAAAATACGGAAATTTTATATTCATAAAACCAGCGTTAATATTAATGTTACAAAAAAATGTATTACATACAATAAGAGTAAAATTTAATCTTTTACAAATTAGTTTATTTACCATTTTTATAAAAAATAAAAAAGGTTATTAATAAAGATATTTACGAATGTAGCTACGATTAAGCGCTTCCCTACTTTTTTCTCCATGACATTCTAATGCAATTAGTGACCTCAATCCTTGCTCTCTTTTTCTTATAAGAGCAAAACGTTGTTTTTATTTTTTAAGGAAAAAGATTTCTTCTTCTTAAAAAGAATAATTGTAAACTATTGCCAGTATATGTAATAATAAACTCGATAAAAGTGCCGGCATTCAGTCTACCTCTCACTGGCTGTGGCGAACTACTTCGTGTAAAGAGTCAGTACGTGACTGACAAGAAAACCGTTATCAGTTTTTCGAGAAAAAAAAAGTTGTTTACTCGCAAAGACGGAAAAAAGAAATCTTACACGCAGTAGCTTTGTATGTTAATCGAATTAATCAGTATCATAGATAGATAGGTATTTGTATTTGAGCTTTAAATATATAGAATATACCTTTTAACAAGATACAAATCTGGATTCAGTTTCAATGCTCTATATTGAAAGTTACACCCGCTGCAGGGAAAACATTTTCTTTAATCACACTTGAAATTTCAGATAATACCTTATTCTTACAATTTTGTACAAGAACAAACCCACCCTTTTATTTTACATTTAAAAGCTATTTCCCAAATTTCATTAAGAAAACAATTAATTGCACCTTCTAACCCGTAAAATTTAAAAAAAATTTAAGTTTGGATAACCTTTTTTTTTTATTCTTTTTTTTTTTTTATGCAGCGGTCGTAATATTTATTTAAGAGAAATGATAGATAATTGTTTATTAAAAAAAGAAGATTTAATATATTAAATAGAGAAATTTAACAATTAGGACTGGGAGTTTATTTCAAACAAACTTCAAGTCTAACTTTCAATTTAATAATCCGGAAATGCCAATAACATATTTTTTTAATAATAATTGGCGAGAAAAAAAGCAAGGCTGAGTTCGTTATAAAAAGATCGATAGAATATTTATCTGATACTTAAAGAGCAATTAAAAACGACATTTTTTTTTTTTTCCAAATAAAGCAAAGAAATAATTATTGAGTTAAGTCGAATTTAACTCTACACTACAAAAGTTTTTTGTCTAATCAAACAAAACAACAATTAATAAATTCCGACTTTTGACTTAGTCACAATCTGCTGTTTTTCTCAGAGAGAAGTGACACATATCGCTCATATGCTAAACTCAAAAATAATTTTAAAAATTAGTAAGATTGAAAAAAAAAATTTAAAAAAATGAGGGTTTATCTGCAAACTACAGTTCTAATTTTCGTCAACTACAGTACAGAGGAATCAACTTAGTTTACTTAGCTCCTACGTGAAATAATTTTCTCTAGTATTGAGAAGAAATAATCCAACGGACATTGTGAAAAAGTCAGCCATTACAACTTATGTTCAGGCAGAAGAGTTCCTCATACGATACTAATACTTTCTCTTCAGCATTGTTTTAACGAGTAAAGCAATATTTGTTGATATTCAACGAACAGAATTAGGTTTTAAAATTAGCGGCTCTTGGTACAATTTAAACAACAGATATCTAACAACTTATCATCCACATCCTGCCTGAATAATCTTTCGCCGTCGGAATTAAAATTATGGATCGGAAATAACTATTGACATCTCCAGATAAAGCTACAAGGTTCGAATATTAGGGGTGAGGATATATAAGTGAAGTAGGTTGAAGTTGACCAGGACCGTAAACATTAAACATAATAAATGAATAATTTATGCGGGCCGAGGAGGCATGGAGTGGTGTTCCGTGTAATAGGAAGATTGGAGACACAGATAGCCCGGGCAGAGTTGGGAGGCAAAACAAAAAAGGAAAACCCCTGGAGAACCTGGAATTCCAGCCTCGCACTCTCGCCTTCTTGGGGGCTTGGGTCCGAACGAGTGGCTTAGATCCATCTGTTTGCCTGACTTAGTCTGTGTTCGCCTGACAGGAGCGGAGAACATTGCCGCAATTGCGTGCGCACGATCATGGGCTCCTGCGGAACGGCAGTTGGAGTAATGTTCCTGGCAGAAATGGTGCTCATGGAATGGGATTATACCCAGTAGGTAAAGTATATCCCTGAAGCAATCAGTTGTTCTGCCTCAATCAGCACCGCTGTTATATAAGTGGATCATTCTAAATCCATCATGTGAGATCACTTTCCTGTAGTACTTGTCTTCGGAGCGAGGGGTATTGTAGATTCTTAAGCAAGGCTTTACTTACACACCATTCAGAATTTAGTTAATTTTTTCGGGTAGAAAACGTGTAATGATCTAAATTATAACAAAATGAAATCATAAATAGTTCAAGAAGGCTGTCATAGGATTACATTCTTTGTACTATCTAATTTCAAGACAGATGCATTTAGGAAAACGACGATGATAGAAAAGCGGTGATTTCTGGAACTAACCTAGTCTAGGGCGTAGGATGACTCGGAAAGCCTTCTCTAAGAATGTATTTTTATTCTACTGATGATGAAATTAGTCATTACGACCAATATGGGGTTAGGAAATATTTTTTTTTTTTTTAATATGGAAGTATAAAAATAAAAGGATAAAGAAAAAGTAAACACCTTCCAGAATATCCCGCTTTTAGGCACAAATGTTCTCATAAAACTTTCACTAATTGCAAATGGGAAATGTCAATTGGTGTTTGCTGTTATTCAATGGTTTTACAATGTGTGCCGAGAAAGAAAAAGAAAACTAAATATAGATAAACCTTTGAATGAACCATAATTATAGTTTTTCCTAAGAGGCTCGGTAAAAATTTTCAAAAGTCGCGTCGTAACTTTTTTTATGATTCGATTTTCAAACTCTAAGAACGAAGTATAAATGTAAAACGGGAGATTATTCTTTTAATCTCTCAGAATAATCACTTTTTAAGAATGTAAACTAAATTATACAATAAATGCAATGGAATAGAATAAAAAAATCTTACTAGCTCAGATTTTTTTATTCTACTCCATTACATTTCTTGTATAAAATTAACATGGGATTAAATACCAGAACTAAAATCAGTGTTTGACCTAAATTATCATTTACTTCCAGTCACATTCGTCTTGGTACTCAAATTTAGTTATTCACATCATATTTATTCCCTCCTCTGATGAGCAGCTTCAGCATGAAGGACTTCTGATATGATTCAGATAACCATAGCAAACTGTGTTCCGTTACTCTCTAGAGTGTGTTGAGATTCGTCATATATGAGATCATCTGTTTGAGTTGGGATCCTATAGAAACAGGCTGTCTTAAATAAAAAAGATGAATAAATAAACCTTGTAAACCAAACAAATTCCACAGCTTCTTAGAGGATTTACGTTTTAACATTTGAATGCGATTCTGAAATTTTATTTTATTTTACAGTTTGCATATGGATTGAATTTAATTTAACTCATCATAAATAGAATTAAATCCAATTTTTCAATCAAATTTTTTCAGATTAGTTTTTGTAAAACGTATTTGAAATATCACTTTGAAGCAAAGTTACACAAGTTTTTTTTTTTTTGTTTATTTTCCAATACTTATTATTACATTTTGCTGCTTATTAGGAAATATGTACATTTTCTAAAAATAATTACAATATTTCATTTACTTTTAATTATTTAAATTTTACTTGGATTTTGTCCTTTTAAACAAGAATGCTATAGAAATATCATTAAAATACCACTATATTCTGTTATTATAGGGTTGAAAAGACAAATACAATGAATGCAGTTTGTGTCAAAATAAAAATTGTGAGCACTAGACCGATTTATCTTATTAACCGGCAGTATTTTAGATTAATTTTTTTGTAGTACATATCAATAATCTTATCGTTAAAAAAAAAATTTGTCCGATTTTGAATTTCCGGCAAATTCTCGTTTATCATTAATCGTTTATGTGTTGAGTTGAATATAATGTTACTTCTTTCCTCCTGTGTTTGTTCATTTCAATTTCGATCGATATCTGTGCATGTTCGTCTGTGTACAAAAATATATATATATATATAATACAAAATGAAAATTTAAGTTCATAATTGGGCCAATAGAAGTGGAGGATTACCTTGAAATGTGAAGTGTGGTGGTTTAATTTTACTATAAGTCGAAATTTGCTGTTTTTCATAATGATTTTCCGCTTATCGATTTTAAATGTTAAAGAATAAATTAGTTCGAAATTGAAATCGGATTAACAGGAAATAGGAATGGAGGATGTCTAGTGTAGGGTTTAATTTAAAGGTTTATTGAGTAAAAATTAGTTATTTTTTCTATGAAATTTGGCACGTTCGCTTTTAAATATAAGAGAAAGGCATAAAAAACAATAACTTTAAGCTATGAAAAATATGAGTTTTTTAAAAAGCAAAATCCATGAAATAATTTTTCTAATAATCTCTAATTAGTTTATTGATAAAATAAATGTTTAGCAAGTTACACAGCGACCTCGAACTTATGCTGTTTTTATAATATATTTTTAAAAATTAATTAAATTTTCAAAATCGTTTATATTGCTAATTTTACCAGTTATTCTTAATTTGTGTTACACAATATTTTGTTAGGTCAATTTTCTATATTATTTAGATATTTATTTCTGTCTGTTTTGGATATGCATTTTAGTCAAGAAAATTTTCATGTTAATACATCCTTTTATCCCCTTAGTGTGAGTTCTTGTGATACTACTAATGATATTTTTATATTAACAAAAAAAAATAAAAACATAATGTAATTTCATTTCATTGGACAAATAATGTTTATAAAGTAATTTTAATTTAAATACGCTATTAAAATAATTTAACTAGTCCTTATTCTTTCCTCGATATATTTAGTATGTGTTTGTGCCTGTTTAAGCCCATTTACAAACATACACTTAGATAGCCCTATCTATGTGTTTGTATTACATCTGGTTTTAAGTACCAATATAAGTACCACACTTCAGCTCTGAAGTGGCCAGAGATTTCCGGCCTGCTCTAGAATTCTCGCCCCAACAGATCTGATGGTGTTACTGGAACATACCTTCTAGAACTGTATTCTTACTGCTCCCAATACTCCTAGGAGGAAATGGAGACTCTTTTGGCGAGTCAATCAACTTGAAAGGTTGATGTCACTGAAGCTGGCTGTAGGCCTACCGAGATAAGTTAGGAGGCATTCAACTGTCCTTCTTTATTCTTATATACATTATTATTATAATAATTGTGTAAAACTATTATAAGAAGGTCGACCTAAAAGGATTTTAAAAGAAAAAATTGTTATATAGAAAAATCACGAGAAGCCAATAACGCTTTAATGCCAACGTTCACAATACAAGCCATCATCAGTGTTTTGTTATTTTATAGTTCATAACAGCTAGGGCTGAATTCTAGAAGACAAGGAGAATTGAACAGAATTATAGGAGCGTTGATTGTATTTAGTTAAAAAATTTATAAATATTTATTTATGAATTAATCTTGTGTGTTCGTTTGTGGTTTGATCTGGACGAGAGGTGGTACCAAGGTCATAGACCACTAGCAAGTTAAGTATTGGTAAAATAAGTAAAGGTGTCAGAAAAAAAGAAAGAGTCCATTATGACGGTGTATTCAGTCTAACCTCGCCTAGGTTACAAGTATTTAGGATGCTGCGTAAGATGCTGTCATCACAATGTACTAACATTAATCTTGTGTTTGAATGTGTCCAAAATATACTAAACTTTTGGGTATGTCTTGGGAAATATTACTTCTAGGGGTTGCAAAAATAGGCCTAAATTAAAAATATTGTGTGGGAGGAACATCGGTGGAGGGGATATTGTGTTTCGATTTCGGTTAGGTTTAGAAGTGTGTGAGGTGTTCAATGTTAGTTCGAATTCGTTGTGTAGCCTTGGCTTTATCTTGTCTGATTATTGTTAATTATTCAGAGTGTCTTTGAGTAAAAAATAATCTCCTTTGCCCATATTTTCATGAATCTTAGTGTTCAAAGATATAAGTTGTTGATTAGAAGCGCTAATTTGTTCAAGAATTTTGGCTGTTTTTGCATTGGGAATGGATTATTTGAAATTGTGTTTCAACTAAGAATACTTGTATTTTAACTCTTTTGCCTATGTTGGCTAAGTGAAGTAATATTGACAAGGGAATGATGGATAATATTAAGAAATAGAAAATTAGATCACATTAAAAAAAAGACAATTTTTTTTTTGCTCTCACATTTGTGGACAAATAATTTGTGGGTATTTCAATAAATTTTATGATTGGAGCATATTTAGTTTTCAAATATTTGAAGAATCCCATAAGTTGATTACAGCAAGTGTGGGTGCAACTGTCAAGAGAGGTTGGTCTGTCTTAAGGAGAGTTGTTCTGAATTAGTGGTGTCTAGGGAGTAGTAAGCTGGTTACTGATTGGTTACTGCTCTATTGCTGTGAATTTGCCTGGTTGGGGGATGTGTGGTTGACGAGCTACCTAAGTTTTGGCTGTGGGTTGCCGCGGAGTGAGCCATCTCCTTTCTGATGGCAGTTAGACGACGATGGTCGAGTGAATCTTGGGCGACTCCGCAGTCTGGCGTGGGGCTGGGGTCTGTTCTGCTCTAATGAAAGGGGACGTCTGACGGTGCCTTGTGGGGTACGGCAGATGGTCGTTTTAGTCAGCATTGTTATAGACACCTCCAGGTTGTCTATATATATGTGTGTGTGTGTGTGCTGATAAATAGGATATAATTAAACGTGTGGTATATACTCCTATTATATTATATACATTTGGTACACATTGAAATGTACGTTAATAGTTGAGGTTCGATTTGAAAGGAGTCGGTGGAAAAAGTGTTGAATGAAAAGGTTAAACAAGAATTTATAACGGGGGCACAAGGGTAGCTCTGGGGGACCACCTGATCCTGATCGTTCAGGTCTCGTAATCCTGACGCTGCGGGTTCAAATCCCTAGGGCAAGCTTTTTCTACAAATAAAAGCTTGAACTGAGCCATGGATGTTTAGAATGGGATGGCAACCTGTAGATAGACCCTCCGTTCATGACTCTAAGTGAATGAAAGCGAGGCGAACAAAAAAAAAAAAACCCCGGTAACTAAACCCTACACTTGACATCCTCCATTCCTATTTCCTATTTGTCCGATTACAATTTCAAACGAATTTAGTATTTAACATTTAAAATTGGTAAGCCGAAATTCATTATGAATAACTGCTAATTTCGACTTATAGTAAAATTAAATTTATTAGTAATATTAATTAAAATTATTACATAGAACAAATATTTAAACCACAATTATTTGAGTTAATTTACATTTACATATTTTTATTTTATTTTATTTTTTTTTTTCTTTCTTTGTAGCCTTAATTTTTTACATACGTAAAATAACTTTGTGTAAGACTATGGTCCTTGACTGTTTTGGTGTTTTAGGGATGACACTCTACGTTCTAAATTTTTCTTTGTATAGTTGTTTTTATATTAGTTGTTTATTTTTATGAATTCAAATATAAAAAGTTATTTATTTATAATTCTAGTTATTAACTAAACTAGCAACGATTTTAGCACTTTTTCTTTGCACTGTGGAAATCATTTGCGTTTCCTTCCAACTTATATTTGGAAATCATTTTAGCTCGCCCTTCTCTTGAAAGCAATCTTTGGAAGTCGTAGAAATCTTGAAGAGAGTGAAACTGAGAAGAGGAGGGAATAACGGTAGGAGAGCCTGTAACTGAAGAAGTCTCGCGGGGAGCTGAAGAAATCCAACACTCCCCCCGAGGTTTGCGGGCGAGGCTTCGTGAAAACCGATACTCCGACGTCTAATTGCAGCAGTTGAAGCTGACGCGTGTGTGACATGCAAACGGCGGTCTTGTTGCTCCAGCGATTCCGCAACTTGGCTTTCGTTTTCGTCTTGAGTTTCCCATCGCCTCCTTCCAAATGGGATCTAACGTTTGGGAGTGAGTTGAGAACTCTCATAGCTATGAACTCTTGGGAGTTTTGGGTCTTGTTTAGATTAGGCCCGCCAGTTATTTTATATTGACATTTTATACAGAAATAAAATCACATGTTTAAATATTATTTAATTTAGTATTGTTTGTATAAAATAAAATAACTGGCGGGCCTAATCTAAACAAGACCCGGAGTTTTTATTCTAGAAACAATTTTGTGTGTTAAATCTTCGCTTGGATGGGTATGAATGCGGATCGTAAATAACTATCAAACTACTTCTCTATGTTATGTTCTACTATTTTCCACTTGGAGTAGCATCGCGTAATAGGACTACGTGAGTGGAGTTACTTTATGCTGCCTGGACTAAGTGACTGTATTTAATGGATTTGTTTGCGTTCGCATAATATTGTGACCTTCAGCTTAATCATCAACGACAAAGAAAAAATGACTTACCCATTAATTTAGTTGTCCTTGGACGCTAACCTTTTACTTTTCTTCACACTAAATTGGATTATTTTTTACATTTTAAGCAATAATAAAAAATTTCTGGATTTGGTGGATTCACTTCGCAACACGATTATTAGAGTTAGAGAGCTTAGAATATTAGGGGCTTTCTACTGCAAACCCTTGAAATCAAATAGTGGTAGTGGAGTGGGAGGAGGAAGACCAAAATGTATTATATTCGTAATATTTTCGCTGTTATTTGAGTTGTGATAAACTTAATAGAACTTATTATTAGATGATTTTAGTTGGGGTTCGGTCAAGGTAGATCCAAAAAAAAATACAAATTTAACAAAAGTGTATTTTTTTATAAGATTATCTGATACCATAAGATGACTGTATTCATGGAAATATGAACTTAGGGACACGACGTCCTCTCTCGTCTTCATGATAGACAGCCCTGAAGATGGCTTACAATGTAAGCCGAAACGTTGGCAAATAATCTTTTTAAAAAAAAAACGCTTTTGTTAAATTTGTATTTTTTTGGATCTACCTTGACAGACCCCAACTAAAATCATCTAATAATAATATCTACAAAAACTCTCCATTTGTTAATAGAACATACTAATCGTAAGATGTAATTTTTTAACGATTATGTTCTATAACATTTTAACGAAAAGCTTAAAGGAGAAAATATAGGAATTTAACTGCGATGGGTGAGCGATATTTGAAGCTTTTCTTTCTTTACAGTCAGTCTGAAGCTAAGCTTAGTGGTCATACCTTTTGTGCTCGTTGTTCTATCCGCTTTGTAATTTTTTCCCCCTTAACTTTTATTCATTTATTGCATTTTTGTTAACATAAAAACATTTTGTAATTTGATTACAACGAACTATAAAAAAAGAAAAAAATACAATGACAAGGGGAGAGAAGATGACCAATGACACCACTCACAATATTGTATTTAAATTTCGCCATATACTCTTATTTATGTCCAACTTAGTGAAACATTGGAAGTCTGCAGGGTTGAAGGTTCTTCAAAAAAATTTTTTCTTTTTTAAATGGCTGTCAGCCTGATGGCCATTCACTCTTATTCTTCTGAACGTACGCTTCGAGTTAGCTTTCTGTTAGCGTTTGATAGTATGCTCAGCGACGCGAACTCACTCGATTCCTTCTCTGCTCCTCTAATTCCACGTTAGCGGTCCACTTTACTTGGGTGCTTTTCCATCTTGACTAGTGACAGTGTGTATGCTTAATCCTGTCCTAGGGGAGCGGAAGGTACTAATCGCTTGTCGGCCCATATTACTCAGGTTCCCTTCAGTGTATGATGGATAGATTCCAACCACATAATGATCTTTTTCTATGGAAACAATAAATAACATTTTGAAATCTCGATTCATATGATTAACTATTAAGAAAATAAAACTGTATAAATAAAACAAATATTTGTTTGCTAATCCTTTATTAATCATTTCATGAACAAGTTTTTTTTTTCTTTTAGGTGAGTCTCCTGAATGATCTATATTCGTATGAAGTAAACGTGTTCGATGCAGTGGTTGTCTTTGGGCTAAGAAGGCATACTAAGTAGTGAACGGAAATGCCAAGTGATAACCCAGGTATTATAGAAGTTATACGGCATAAATACATTATAAATTCATAACATAATTATGAAAATTATGTAAGATAGGGGGAGGAGATAGTCGGGGTTCGGTCAAAGGTTTATTATTAAATAAAAACGAATTGGTGAACTATATGGGTTTAATTTTGCCAATGTCAGTTGTCAGTACCCTAAAACAACCATGGGTTAGAACAAGGAACTCGTGCCTCTCTCTTCGTTATCCCCGTAGCCCTGAAGAAGGCCTGAAACTGAAATTGAGGCCGAAACTTTGGCAAAGTATTATATTGGTTCACCAATTTGTTTTTATTTAATAATAAACGTTTGACCGAACCCCGACTATCTCCTTCTCCTGATCATCAACGGTCAACCAACATCCCATAGCATAATATAAGATAGTTATTTATATTAATATCTTATTTTAAACTTATTTAAACATTTTTATCTGGATGATTTTTATAGATATGTGATTTGCAGTTGCAACAAATTGTTAGAGAACCTAATTAATATACATATCCTTTTTTATTTTATTTTAAAGGTTTTTATTCTATTTAAATGCTTATGGCTAAATCGGNTAACTAGCCTGTCCTTGTGGTGTAATGGTCAGCACGCGAGGCCCGGATAGCAAGAGATCCAGGTTCGATTCCTGGCGAGGACGGATAGTTTTTTATTTTCTGTTCCCTCTCATTAATTATTTATAATATTTTACGTTTCTTGGGAAGATTTCTGAAAAACTAAATTTTTTGTCAATTTGTTGATTATCTATTTGATGGTTGCTCCCTTAGATAGGGGTGGATTTAGTCAATGGTGGGTATAGAGGGTATACCGTGGTCAGTATAGGCTCTATTGTGTAGAGCGCACAGATCACATCCTCATTGGGGACAGACGTTAAAGCCGGTCACGCCACATCTGCTCTACCGTGGCTTTCGAATACTGCCCGCATCTGCCGCTCACCTGCCTATGTGCACTTCACAACATGAACTAGTAAACGCCGTTCATTTTATATATAGACTATATGTTAACGTGTAAACAAATAAATATATACATCAAATAATAAATTAGATGCATTAGAGAGGGCATATATGCATAATAAATTTAGCTGCATATATATATATTATGATATTGCAAAATACTGTTCCTCAATTGTCTTGTTTGTATTTTTATTTTGAATATTATTGTTGGAAAACCAATTATTTGGAAAGAATTTTAATTTTACTTGTTACCATGTTTAATATGTATATTTAGTTTAGAACAATGAAATCTAACATAGATTACTGATTAGATAAAGATTTTAGGAATTGCATAGCGAAATCGTTTTAATGTATATTTCGCTCTTTCCTTACCGCTCACCTTTTGTTATTTATTTTTTAATGTGGGCCAATATTCAAAATATGCAAAAAATACTATATTTTCTTAAATAGATTATGTTTTAAATTGACCCATCTTCGGGAGTTTTATATGTAATTTTGTAAAAAATATAGTAACTAAGTATTTAAAAATCTCACTGTGAGAGAAAGAGAGAGCGAGAGAGAAATATTAATGGATTTTGAATTGTCCCATGTGGAGATTGAATTATTTTAATATGAGACATGCGCTAGGCTTTGCACAATTTTGCGTAAAGTAGTCCCACATTTCATTATTTATTTGAATTGTACAGGGAGCCATAAAAAATCTTACTACTTCAGTCGGAAATCGAACCCGGGTCCCCACTTGCTGGGCGGGCTTGCTGCACCACCGAAGGAGTTCGATAATTCCTTCTCTAGTTGTATAGAGCGCCTGTCAATAGGGAGGAACTTGAGCTATAGAAGTGGATTCTAGAGAACCCCATATGGTTGCTGCGTAGCAAGTGCCTTACGCAACCGATAGTAGTCTCTAATCGGGACTAGTCAGTCCCTGTAATGGTAAGGCCCTAAAGGAGGGGGGGGGGATCTTAATCATCCCCTATTTCTATTTATGTACAAACTAAAATCGGTCGATGAGACAAAGACACTTCAGTTTACGGCAATCTGTAGTTGTCTTTGTCATTATTTCACGGGATATTATTATACAGAATAAGAACAATTTGGAAGTTATAGATAAAATATATCAGAAATAAGTCTCAGTTTGATTGGTCCGAATGACGTTTGTGAATGAGCCTCTCGTAAATAATGATATTCTCAAATACGAAATAGATAAAGTCATCTTTTGTTCTCCTGTTTATTCCAAACTTTAAATTTGTGGGACTCATTTTGATTTTGAATGGACTCTTTATAAGGTTATTGACTTTGCATGAGCCGTCCACAAACGAATTCACTGTAAAGTTTAATTCATTACAACTTAATAGTTTTTCTCCGAAGCTTATGTTATAATTAGTATTAAGTATTTTTTTAAATCTTAGTTTTAAAAAGTAAGTTGCCCCTTTTTTCCCTACAGTCCATTGTCAAATTTTATTCAACCTTCTACACTTATGTTAAAGAATAAATAATAGGCTCTCATAAGTTTTGTTTGCTTTGTTAGTGACAAACGTATTTTTAAAATCTGTATAAAAATACATGAATTAACCTATTAAGTATTATGTATTATAATATTTTACTTTTTAAATATTTTTATTTGTGGTTTTATTTATCCCACGTAAATTATAAATAATTAATGAGAGGGAACAGAAAATAAAAAACTATCCGTCCTCGCCAGGAATCGAACCTGGATCTCTTGCTATCCGGGCCTCGCGTGCTGACCATTACACCACAAGGACAGGCTAGTTATCTCACTCTATTCCCTCTTCATTAGCGAGAGCCTAACTTACGAGAAAGACGAGAAATTCGTCTTAAACTCGAAGTAGCTGACATTGTCATGCATT